>JBBGZY010001248.1:147500-442500 GCA_037952925.1 Lithobates clamitans | reverse complement strand
AATTGCAATAAATGGAAGGACGGCACATTTATCTCCATCACCTCCGCCTGCAGTCAGTAGGACCTTACCTTGTAATCAGCGTCCCCTCTGCCCTGTAACTGCCGAGGTTATTAAACATACAGAGGCCCTTTAAACAGGACTTTTCCTATAACCTTTTATCACAAACACTACGTTTAATCATTCTTCTCACAAAGGAGGACAGAGTCACCGAATTTCTCAAAACCGCAAACAGAATCCCGGTGAAGAAGATAAAATCTGGTATTGCTTTGCCTGAAAAAAAAAAATCTGGATATTTCACATATAAATTCGCAGTCACTAAAGCTACTTTCACACTGAGGCGTTGCAAAACCGCGTTAAAAATGATGAGCGTTATTACCGCGTTTTTGTCACGTTTCTGCCGCGTTAGCGCTAAAAATAGCGCTAACGCCCATGCGTTTAATCGTGTTTTTATAGCGTTTTTTAAGCGTTGGCGTCAGCAAACCTGACCATGTAACCATGTGACCATGCAGTCATGTGACCTTCCCCACAGTTTCTGGGTGGTTTTAAAGCGTTATTACCGCGTTTTTACAGAGTTCTCCATTCATTTCAATTGGGATAGACGTTTTTACAGCGCTATTTTATGCGCCCCAAAGATGCTCCAAAAAAGCTGTTTGCAGGATTTTTTCCAACGCACAGCCAGCGCAACGCCTCAATGTGAAAGGTTACACTGAGATACATGGGGGGCGTTTTTCATGCGGTATTTAGGCGGTAATTTTAGCTCCAAAACGCCTAAAAAACGCCTCAGTGTGTTTCCTTGGGAACAGGAAACTGTCCAAAATGTCTTGATATGCTGACGTCTTAAGAGTTCCCTTGACTGGAACTAAGGGGCCAAGCTCAGCCTCTGAAAAACAACCCCACACCATAATCCCCCCTCCACCAAATGATTTGGACCAGGGCACAAAACAAGGTCCATAAAGTCTCGCCACAATTAAAAAAAAAAAAAGACGTGGGGTCCCCCCACAATATCTATACCAGACCTAAAGGACATTGGGGGGGACCAATTTTTAAATGTAGGCTTTTTTCTTTTTACATTCAGCTTTCAGCGGGAAACCTGCTGACAGCTGATGAGTCATATGTTGTTAAAGAGGAACTGCCGTCTGCTCACGTAATTTGTAATAAAAACATCTTTGCCGTTCTGAAGCTTCCCTCCAACCACTTTGCATATTATTTTATATATAATGAGGTTCTGTACTTGCCAAATATGCTGCAGAAATCTCCCCCCACTGAGTCTGGCAGCAACCATTTCAACTGTGGGCAGCTGAAGCTGCTGCCTGTTCACTTCCTGGATTTACACAGACACACACCTCCCGCTCTGCAGCTCTCATTGGCCCTCTTATGACTCATCCACCCTCCCTTCCTGGCAAACTCTCACGAGAGTGAGAAAGACAGAGAGCTGTGCCTGATGTCATAAGCCTAGGCTAATGACCAGACAAGACACAGGAAGCGGGCTGTATAAAGGGATTTACTGGCAGAAATTTTTTTTTACTATCCAAACTTAAAACAACAACAAGGGCAGAAGATTTAATAAGAAGAACGAAATGGCTGCACATCCAGAACTTCCGATTGCCTTTTATTTGCTTCACAAAGATAAAACCAAAGACACCAAACTGTGGTGACGTAGACGCGTTTCACACACACATCTTGTGCTTAATCTGTAATGATTAAGCACAAGATGTTAATTAAATAATACGATAATTACTGCTAATTCGGTATTTAATGCAAAATTCTTAATGAATTGAACACTTGCACAATTGTTACCGCATGCAGTATTTACCGCATTTTAGTAGCCGTTATTTAACCCTCATGCCCCGTACACACGGTCGGATTTTCCAATGCAAAATGTGTGATAGGACCTTGTTGTCGGAAATTCCGACCGTGTGTGGGCTCCATCACACATTTTCCATCGGAATTTCCGACACACAAAGTTTGAGAGCAGGCTATAAAATTTTCCGACACACAAAGTTTGAGAGCAGGCTATAAAATTTTCCGACAACAAAATCCGTTGTCGGAATTTCCGATCGTGTGTACACAAATCCGACGCACAAAGTGCCACGCATGCTCAGAATAAATTAAGAGACAAAAGCTATTGGCTACTGCCCCGTTTATAGTCCCGACGTTACGTGTTTTACGTCACCGCGTTCAGAACGATCGGATTTTCTGACAACTTTGTGTGACCGTGTGTATGCAAGACAAGTTTGAGCCAACATCCGTCGGAAAAAAATCCTAGGATTTTGTTGTCGGAATGTCCGATCAATGTCCGACCGTGTGTACGGGGGCATTAGTGAATTGACCCCTATATTACTTCTTTTATTTGCTAAAATAAACTAAAAGGTTTATCAAGATTCTGAAACCCTAAATACCAGCCCTGCATTATATTTCCTACAGCAGGTCGAGGGATGCATGACCGTTGGCGTTGTGCATTTCTGAAAAAAAGCTGCTTACAACCGCCTAACAATCGCCCATACTTAAAGTCGCACGATCCTGTGACTCGTTTTAACGACACAACTAACAATTGCCTGCCTGCGTACAACCTAAATGTTGCCCTTTTATTTTTTTTTTAAAAGGACTCTTGTTTATCTCTCCGCCGGCCTTGTTTGTTTCCTGTTCTCTCATTACTCGGATCCTCAATTATCCGCTGATTTAGCCGATGATGTCACAGTGAATAATAAAGCAGCAGTTTAACCGTCCGTTTTACTGAGGCGCTAACTACCGCGCGATAAAATGGACTTTTACATGAAAGTTTAAGCTGCAGAACCCCCAATCATAAATTACTCCCGGGGACACACACACACACGGAATCCGCGCCGCTCTCGCTGCTATTATGCGAAAGTAAATGTTTCCATAATCCTAATAAACGTTACCCCACCGCTATCAGCAAAGGCAAGAGCTCCGGACCCGTCTCACAGTCTATGCTCAATGCAATTGAATTAAAAAAAAAAAAAAAGTCATAACCAAGAGCAACCTGGGACTTCAAAATGTGCTTTTTCAATAAAACAGAGAAAACGTAAAGTGTCACTAAACTCACATCATAAAAAACAATCAATAAATAGTGTATTACATGCTGTTCATACTCACACACTATGAGATTCGTTTTCTGTAGTCTGCAAAAAACCTGGTTGATCCTGCTGCTCTCTGTCTCCCCCTTCTGTCCATGTCTCCAATGCAGTTGGAGATTTTGCACAGCAGTGTTGGCAGCTCTGCACATGCTCAGTTTCCAGCGAGTTTCTATGCAGAGCATTTCCTCCCGATCACATCTGAGCAGCCCATGTGACTATAGAGCAGGGGGGGGGGGTCTCAAACTGGCGGGCCCCTCCAGCTGTTGCAAAACTACAAGTCCCATGAGGCATTGCAAGGCTGATAGTTACAGGCATGACTCCCACAGGCAGAGGCATGATGGGACTTGTAGTTTCGCAACAGCTGGAGGGCCACAGGTTTGAGACCCCTGCTATAGAGTCACACATGTGGGGCGTATACGCAGTTGGTAAAGGACAACCCACTCCCTCCCTCCTCCTCCACACCCACTAACCAGCTAAACACAATGGGGGCGGGGTATTACATGTACAGTAAAACCTTGGATTGCGAGAATAATTTTGTTTCGGAAACATGCTTGTAATCTAAAGCACTTGTATATCAATGCAAATTTCCCCATAAGAAATAATGGAAACTCAAATGATTCGTTCCACAACCATTTATTCATAAATCCATCAGTTTATAGTCCATATAAAAAAGATTATAGCAATGTTACAGGTTGTGTAACCATAAAATGTCCATCCACAAATAGAAGCCCCCACAAGGGGATTAGAAGCAAAATCCAGCAGGAGCTCCAGAGTATAAAAGAGAAGAGAGGGCGCCTCTAAGTGTAGCAATGCGGTTACATTTAAATGTAACCATATTGCTACACTTAGAGGCGCCTCTCTTCTCTTTTATACTCAGTTGGAACATGACGCTACTTGTATATCTTTTTTTTTGTATATAAAAGAGAAGAGAGGCACCTCTAAGTGTAGCAATGCGGTTACATGTAAATGTAACCATATTGCCACACTTAGAGCCGCCTCTCTTCTCTTTTATACTCAGTTGGGACGTGACGCTGCTTGTATATCAATACATCGCTTGTATATCAAGTCAAAATGTATTTAAAAACGTTGCTTGTCTTGAAAAACGCTCTCAAACCAAGTTACTCTCAAACCAAGGTTTTACTGTAGATTGATGGAGGCTTCGCCTCCCTCTTATTCTAAGACACAAGCTGGAGGGGCTTGACACAGCCTATGACTGGCAGAAATCCGCCCACACCATGCCAAAAAAAATAATAAAGATTTTATTTCAAATATATATTTGTATGCTAATTTAAAAAAAGTTTATTGATATTAAAGGATCTGTAAAGGTTCGTTTTAAAAAAAAAAACAAAAAACAAAAAAACAACCAAACATGTTATACTTACCTCCTCTGTGCAGTTGGTTTTGCACATAGTGGCCCCGATCCTCCTCTTCTGGAGTACCTCAAGCGGCGTTCCTGGCTCCTCCTCTTTTCAAGTGCCCCGTCGGAGAAGCGCTCTCACTCGGGGGGGGGCACTCGTGTGGGCGCGCTCTTCCATGTCCTGCTGCTGCGTCCATTGACACAGACAGCAGGACTTGGCCCCGCCCCCCTGGCTCCCGCATCATTGGATTCAATTGACAGTAGTGGGAGCCAATGGCTGCGCTGCTATCAATCTATCCGATCGGGACCCGAGACAGCGGCTGGAGTTGGTGTGCTCATCCCTATCGCTGGAAAGACCGGGTTCGGGTAGGTAAAAGGGGGGGGGGGGCTTCTGCATCACAGGAGGTTTCTCACCTTAATGCATAGGATGCATTAAGGTGAAAAACCTTGAGGGTTTACAACCCCTTTAAATATTTATTTTTACTCTGTATTCCAAAGGCTGTTTTTTTTTTTTTTATTGTGAACATGTGACCAGCAGCAGAGAACTAGAAGCTCCTCCTACTTATGTTTCCCTGCAGACAGGCTGGGAGAGAGCCGGGTCATGTGACAGCTGGATATCCATTAGGAAAAATGTACTTACCGTATATACTCGAGTATAAGTTGAATTTTTCAGCATGTTTTTTTGTGCTGAAAGTGCCCCCCTCCACTTATACTGGAGTCAAGCACTTTTCTGCAGCAAAAAATTTCATTTTCCAAACCGATTTTGGGGCCCCGTATCTCAGGGCCACTTGATGCTAGAAACCCATTTGGTGTGCAAACCCAGTGGAACTAGAACTACAACATATCCAAAGCTGAAGTTCCTAGCTCTAAGTGGCCCCCGAGATACGGGGCCCCAAAATCTGTTCGGAAAATGTCATTCTCTGCTGTAGAAAAGTGCTTGACATTTTCTGAACCGATTTTGGGGCCCCTATATCTCAGGGCCACTTAGTGCTAGGAACCCCAAATTTGGTGTGCAAACCCAGTAGAACTGGTACCACAACATATTCAAAGCTGAAGTTCCTAGCACTAAGTAGCCCCGAGATACGGGGGCCCCAAATTCGGTTCAGAAAATGTCATTCTCTGCTGCAGAAAAGTGCTTGACATTTTCTGAACTGATTTTTGGGGCCCTGTATCTCGGGGCCACTTGGTGCTATAAACCCCAGCTTTAGAAATTTTATGCTGCTAGTTCCACTGGGTTTGCACACCAAATTTAGGGTTCTTAGCACTAAGTGGCCCCGAGATATGGAGCCCCAAATTTGGTCAACTGTGTCTATCTGCAGCAATGTCATTTCGGGACCCTTTGGGTTCAGAGACCCCAAATTTTGGCTGCAGCTAGGGGGCATCTAGGAACCCTTAACTACCGAGTTTGAAGTTCAGGGGACCTATGGCTGCAAATGGGCACAGTGAGGCTGCAAATGGGCACAGTGAGGCTGCAAATGGGCACAGTGAGGCATGCAAATGGGCATTGTTGACCCTCTTTTCCACTTACAGTAGCTGTGCATTTCTCACCCTTGTCTTATACTCGGGTCAATAAGTTTTTCCCAATTTTTTTGTGGTAAATTAGGGCCTCGACTTATACTCGGAACGACTTATACTCGAGTATATACGGTAGATGTTTTTTTGTTTTTTTTATTAAAATAATTACAGTGCCATCATCCACATACAGAAATAGACGGGACAATCTAAATTAAAAAGTGTGTGTTTAGTATCACTTTAAGGGACCGCCCCACGTACATTTACTGCGGCGGGGCGGCCGTACTAGGTACGCGATCATCTGACACTTCCAGGTTTGGGGCGCGTGTGCGCGCCGCCGGGGTCCCGCTCCCGCTGTGATTGGGCTCAGCAGGACCCGCAATCATACGGGACACAAGCAGGATGGCAGTCTGTCTATGAAAACAAGGCAGACTGCCGTTCTGTCAGAGGGGAAGGTACTGATCCTGTGTTTCTGCCAAGCAGGAACACGGATCTTTGCCTTCCCCTAGTCAAAGCAATCCCCCCCCCCCCCACACACACAGTGAGAAAGCACATTTTAGGCACACATTTAACCCTTTGATCGCCCCCGATGTTAACCTTTTTCCCAGCCAGTGTCATTACAGTACAGTGACAGTGCATATTGTTAGGCACTGATCACTGTATTAGTGTCACTGGTCCCCAATAAAGTGTCAAAAGTGTCACTTAGTGTTCGATTTGTCTGCCACATTGTCACAGTCCGGCTATAAGCCGTTGATCGCCGCCATTACTAGTAAAAATAAATAAATACAAAATATATAGTTTGTAGACGCTGTAACTTTTGCGCTTATTGGGATTTTTTACCAAAAACATAGCAGGATACATATTGGCCTAAATTTATGAAGAAATTTGATTTTTTTTTTTTTTACATTTTTTCATTGGATGTGTTTTATAGCAGAAAGTAAATAAAATATTTTTTTTCAAAATTGTCGGTGTTTTTTTTTTTTTTTTTTTTGTTTTATATCGCAAAAAATAAAAACCGCAGAGGTGATCACCAAAAGAAAGCTCAACTTGTGGGGGAAAAAAAAGGACATAGATTTTATTTGGGTAAAGCTTTGCGCGACCGTCAGTGAAAGTAAAGGAGGTGACGTGTCGCAAAAAAATGGCCTGGCCATGAAAAGGGAGGGTAAATCTTCTGGAGCTGAAGTGGTTAAAGATTTATTTTTACTCTTTATTCCAAAGGCTGTTTTTTTTTTCTTTTTTTTATTATTCCCAATCTCACAAATATGCATACATTAATGGCATAATCATACCATCAGTCTATTTACAAATACATTATACAAGCTTACATAACACAAAAAAAAAAACAACAAAACAAAACAGAACAAAACATTTTTTATTAAACATGTGACCAGCAGCAGAGGACTAGAAGCTCCTCCTGCTTATGTTTCCCTGCAGACAGGCTGGGAGAGAGCCGGGTCATGTGACAGCTGTATGTCGTTGAGGAAAACGGTACTTAGATTTTTTTTTTTTTTTTAAATAATTACAGTGCCATCATCCATATACAGAAATAGAAGGGAAAATGTAAATTAAACAGTTTGTGTTTAGTATCACTTTAATTATTCAATGGCTTTGGTGAGGCTACTCCGATGGGCTTTCTTATCTAAGCACACCCTTCTGCCTGCATGCCTGAGCTTAGTGCAGATGGATTCCATGGCGTAAACGCTACATGAATCACCCGTCCTTACTCAAGATGGCCGCAGCTGGAAATGCTAAGGGGGGCGTTCAAAGGGATTTCTCAACAAATTAAAGCATGGAGACACGGGAAATATTACAATTATTATTAATAATATTATTATATTAAATTAACCACTTCAGTCCCGGAAGGATTTACCCCCTTAATGACCAGGCCATTTTTTTGCGATACGGCACTGCATAGTTTAACTGACAATTGCGCAAGTCGTGCGACGCTGTACCCAAATAATATTTATGTTTTTTTTTCCCCCACAAATAGAGATTACTTTTGGTGGTATTTGATCACCTCTCCGTTTTTTTATTCTTTTTATTTTTTTGCGCTATAAACAAAAAAAGACCGACAATTTTGAAAAAAAGAAACAATATTTTTTTACTTTCTCCTATAAAACACATCCAATAAAAAAAAAAATGTAAAAAATCGAATTTCTTAATCAATTTAGGCCAATATGTATTCTGCTACATATTTTTGGAAAAAAAAAAATCCCAATACGCGTATATTGATTTGGTTTGGGCAAGAGTTATCGCGTCTACAAACTATGGAATATTTTTATGACATTTTTATTTAAATTCATATGCCCCGTACACACGGTCGGATTTTCCGATGGAAAATGTCCGATCGGAGCGTGTTGTCGGAAATTCCGACCGTGTGTGGGCTCCATCGGACATTTTCCATCGGATTTTCCGACACACAAAGTTTGAGAGCTGGAGATAAAATTTTCCGACAACAAAATCCGTTGTCGGAAATTCCGATCGTGTGTGCACAAATCCGACGGACAAAGTGCCACGCATGCTCAGAATAAATAAAGAGAGGAAAGCTATTGGCCACTGCCCCGTTTATCGTCCCTACGTACGTGTTTTACGTCACCGCGTTCAGAATGATCGGATTTTCCGACAAGTCTCACGGGCGCTGTTCTACGTCGCTGTACTAATGACACTGGCAGGGAAGGGGTAAACATCAGGGGGCGATCAAAGGGTTAAGTGCGCTCCTAGGGAGTGTTTTTTTCTAACTGTGTGGGGGGGGGGGGGTGGACTGACTGGAGGAAGAGAGAGATCTGTGTTCCTGATTAACAAGAACACAAGATCTCTCTCTTCCTCTCTGACAGACCGCTGTTCTGCCTCTCCAGTGAATGATGAGCGGGTCCAATCGCAGCGGGAGCGGGTTGCCGGCGGCGCACGTGCCCCAGACCCTCAAGCGTAAACAACGTACAGGGACCAGTGACACCAATACAGTGATCATTGCTAAAAAAAAAATGCACTGGCGGGTCCAATCACAGCGGGAGCGGGTTGCCAGCGGCGCGTGCGCACCCCAGACCTTGATGCATAAACAACATACAGGGACCAGTGACACCAATACAGTGATCAGTGCTAAAAATAAAAAAATGCACTGGCGGGTCCAATCACAGCGGGAGCGGGTTGCCAGCGGCGCGTGCGCGCCCCTGACCTTGATGCGTAAACAACATACAGGGACCAGTGACACCATTACAGTGATCAGTGCTTAAAAAAATGCACTGGCGGGTCCAATCACAGCGGGAGCTGGTTGCCGGCGGGGAGTGTGCGCACCCCAGACCCTGAAGCAGAGACAACATACAGGGACCAGTGACACCAATACAGTGATCAGTGCTAAAAAAAATACACTGGCGGGTCCAATCACAGCGGGAGCAGGTTGCCGGCGGCACGTGTGCGTGCCCCAGACCTTGATGCGTAAACAACATACAGGGACCAGTGACACCAATACAGTGATCAGTGCTAAAATAAAATGCACTGGCGGGTCCAATCACAGCGGGAGCAGGTTGCCGGCAGCGCGTGCGCGCCCCAGACCTTGAAGCGTAAACAACATACAGGGACCAGTGACACCATTACAGTGATCAGTGCTAAAAAAAAATGCACTGGCGGGTCCAATCACAGCGGGAGCGGGTTGCCGGCGGGGCGTGTGCGCGCCCCAGACCCTGAAGCAGAGACAACGTACAGGGACCAGTGACACCAATACAGTGATCAGTGCTAAAAAAAATACACTGGCGGGTCCAATCGCAGCAGGAGCGGGTTGCCGGCGGCGCGTGCGCGCCCCAGACCCTGAAGCGGAAATAACGTACAGGTACGTTGTTTCGCGCAGCTGGGCCGCCCTGCCGCAGTAAATGTGCGGTGGGCGGTCCCGGAAGCAGTTAATATTATTTGAATGTTAAAAAATGAATGAAATGGTGTTTTTAGGTTTGCGATGCTCAGACAGGGTTAAGTTCTGCTGTAATTAGCAATAGCGCTGCTTCCTCGGCACATTTTTGCGGGGAAGAATGATGCAGCCGATAGAAGGAACTATAACCGTCCCTCTGTGTTTTCCATGCTTAGGGAAGGGAAAGGTTCCCTTTATTAATCCCCCGTGGAGGTAGGCCATGGCGGGGAGCGTGCCGGCGGGGTAAGTTATGGGTGTATTTTCTCGTCTCCTTCCAGGTATAAAGAAGGAGAATCGATTAGCGGCCTTATTTACTGTTACCCGGCCCGGAAAAAAAAACACTCCACTGTACAAACACACTTCCCCTTCACCGGTATCTGTTGATCAAAGTCGAGCCGTATGTCACCGCAAAAAACACAGAGATCGGCGCTCCTAAGAGCAGAAGGAGGAGAAGATCTATAAAGGAAGAGCCAGTCAAGGTGCATTGATCCGGTCACACGGTGCCGCTAAACGCCAACTGTTTGGGTCCAACACACCCTCTGCTGAGTCACAGCCGGAGCTCTCCAATCAGCAGGTGGACATGGGCTGTCCTGATTGCAAGCTATAGGTCTGACTCTGCAAGGTGGGCGTGCCACCCCTCTGCAGAGAGTCCTCTGCTTCCAGGCAGAGGGCAAGGGTCCTTCACTGCAGCATGCAGGCCGGGGACAGGCTTTTCTACTCAGGCTGTTGCTGCTCTCTAAAGAAAATGAATTATGAGGCTGAGTTCACACCATCGCCGCATGCGGCTCCCAGCAGGGGTCCGGGGAGTCCTGGTTCAACGTTTCAGGTCCGAATTTTGAATTCGGACCTGAAACGGACCAAAAGACGCACAGGGCTCCTATGCAAATTCGCACTGGAGCTGCAGCGGAGATATGTGAACCGGCTCCATAGAGAGCTGGTCAAAATCTCCTGCTTTTGCAATTGGATGTGGGTTCTCCGCATCCAATTTGCATAGGCGTGAACCCAGCCTTAGGCTTTGCGCACTTGTTGATTTGATGCACCTTAAATGTATTTAGCTGATTTACGCTCACCGGACACTTTATTAGGTACCCCTTGTTACCCTGTTTCCCCAAAAATAAGACCTAGCATGATTGTCAGTGATGGTTGCAATATAAGCCCTACTCCCCAAATAAGCCCTAGTTAAAGTCCTTGTAGGTCTTATTTTCAGGGTAGAGCTTATTTTTGGGGAAATAGGCTAGGGCTTATTTGGGGGGTAAGGCTTATATTGCAGCCATCACTGACAATCATGCTAGGTCTTATTTTTGGGGAAACAGGGTAACAAGGGGTACTTAATAAAGTGTCCGGTGAGCGTAAATCAGCTAAATACATTTAAGGTGCATCAAATCAACAAGGTCTTATTTTCGGGGAAACAGGGTAGTACCGGGTTGGACCCCCTTTTGCCTTCATTCTTCGTGGCATAGATTCAACAAGCTGTTGGAGATGGAGATTTTGCTCCATAGTGACATGATAACATCACGCAGTTGCTGCAGATTTGTCGGCTGCACATCCATGATGCCAATTTCCGTTTCCACCACATCCAAAAGGTGCTCTATTGGATGGAGATGTGGTGAGTGTGGTGCTCTATTGGATGAGATGTGGTGAGTGTGGAGGCCATTGGAGTACAGGGACCTCATTGTCCAGTGGTGAGATGATCTGATCTTTGTGACATGGTGCATTATCCTGCTGGAAGAAGCCATCAGAAGATGGGGACACTGTAGTCATAAAGGGATGGACATGGTCAGCAACAATACTCAGGTACAAGGCTGGCCCAAGACATTGTGCAGCCTGGGTCCAAGAATGTAAAGATACCCCCCACCCCCCCCAAAAAAAAATAATTCATGCCCATCCAGCAAAGAGACATCCCCATAAATTCAGCAATTCAGCAGGGTGCTCCTGCTATTGAAGCCTGTGCTGTTCCGGGAGCGGTGGAGCTGCTCCACCCCCCGCCCCGCCCGCTCCCCAGCAGTACAACTTATCATTTATTACATATAAAAACATACAATTGAACAATATCAATATACAAGTGAAAGGGAAAATTTTACATTACAGTATAAAAATACTGGTAGGTTTTCCCAAAAGATATCAGGTGGTGGAGTTCTCCTCACACAGATTAAAGATCCTCTACTAGTTACGCTGTCCTAAGGCCGCTTCGTCTGGAGGAATAATCTATAAGACAGGTAATGTATTTAGAAAAACAGAAACACAAATTTACAAACATAAAATATATATTGATCAGCAGTAACCTGAGTAGTTGCTTACCCGAAAGCCCAAAGCCAGTAAACCTTTGGGCATCCCTAATCGCCTAAAGGTCCCCCCCCACGGTGGACATGGGGGATTGTTAGCGAAGGGTATATCTAAATAAGAATAAAGGTGTATAGTGTAATGGGTAATTATTAGGATGAAGTCCATTAAAGTAATGAAATTACGCTGTGGTCGGGGACTGGAGGGGGAGGGGGGGGATTGGAGGGAAGTGGAGGGGAGGGAAAGGAAGGGGGGGAAGAGGGGGGAGAGGGAAATAGGGTGGGTCGGGCAGGAAGGGGGAGGGAAAAAAGAGAGAAGAGGGGGGAAGGTGAGGGGAGGAAGGGGTGGGAGGGAAGGGGGGTAGAAAAGGGGATGAAAAAAAGGGGGGGAGAGGGAGAGGGGAAAAGGAGGGAAGGACAGGAAGGGGGAGGGAAAAAAGAGAAAGGGGGAGGGGGAAGGGGAGAAAGGGGTGGGAGAGAAAGGGGGGAAGAAAAAGGGATGCAAAAGGGGGGGGAGGGGGAGAGGGGAAAAGGGGGAGGGAAAAAAAGAGAAAGGGGGGAGGGGAAGGGGGGAGGGGTGGGAGAGAAAGGGGGGAAGAAAAAGGGATGAAAAAAGGGGGGGAGAGGGAGAGGGGAAAAGGGGGGTAGGGCAGGAAGGGGGGAGGGAAAGAAAGGGAAAGGGAGGAGGGAGAAGGGGAGGAAGGGGTGGGAGGGAAGGGGGGTAGAAAAAGGGTTGAAAAAAAAGGGGGGGGAAAGGGGGGGAGAGGGAAAGGGGAATAGGGAAGGGGGAGGTTGGGGGGTGAAAGGCAAAAGAGGGGAAGGAAACGGGGGGGGGCAAAGGGGGGGAAAGGGGAAGGGAAAGGTGAAAAGGAGAGGAAAGAGGGGGGACAGTGTATTACTGTTACTATTACTATTAGTAAGTTATATGTAAGTTGAGCCTCACTCTAAACCTAATCTCTTGCTCTCTGTCATCCCCCCCCTTTTCCAATTGAATACAAATATTATTTTTTTTTTTTTAAGGTTTATTGTGCTGTAAAGCTTAGGTGAGAATGATGTCTGCGCATCCCCTCTCCCTTCTGGGATTCTGCGTGTGCGCCGATGTGCCATGGAGGTGGTGGTGGTGGTGGGGGATTGGGTTTTTATTCGTGCCTAGGTGAGAAATGCAGAACACCTAGGCTAGAATTGCATATAGGTAGTACAGAAGCCCCAAAACTTCAACATCTTTGCGCACGCGCGTAGAAGTTTGGAAGGCCTCTGTCAGTAACCAACACCTGTTCAGAGCCCTGAAGCTTTTCTGCGAACGTGTCGTAATGACGGTGCTGGATGGGTTTCAGAGTCAGCAAAAACGAGGGCTGAAGCTCCTCTTTAATGATGTATTGATGATTGCATTAATGTATTTGTTTATATCTGCCTGGAGCTCAGCAGGGATTGCTGGGACTTGCAGTCCCCCCCCCAGCTGCAGACTCCTAGGTTGTTGAACCTTTTCTAAACATCTCTGTACTTTTTTTTTTTTTTATTTCTCGCCTCCGCACTTAATTTTTCTTCCTGCAGCGTTCGGTGTTTCTTTCAATCAGTGTTTTCTAATAACAGATCATTCCTTTGTGTCTAACTTTAATCTGGTCCGGGCTGACAAGCCTCATCCTTTTCAGTGAAGGGTAAGACCACTTAAAGAAAGGCCAATAAGGCAGTGCAGGGCTCAGCTGACGCGGGTGATTTGTCACGGCATGCTGCGGTGGGCAAACCAATGGATTCATCTCAAGGTAAATGGAGATGCCGAGGACTGGGACCCGGAGCTGTGATTAAGGCCCCCTTTTTGCGGTCTTGATAGATGTTGCTTGTGTTTATCTATTTGAAATGCCACTAAATCTGCGAATACGGTGGGAGAAGGGAGCGTTTCGTGGCCGGGAACATATTCCTGATTTATGCTACACAGAGAGGAACAATAAGGAGACAACGGCCATTAAGGGAAGCTATTTTCATGAGAAAGAGTTTACCTAAAAAGTATGGAGACCCCACCTTGTGCTGAAGATGGCTGACCTTTGTTAAAGGGCACCTGTCGTGCACAGGTACAAGTTCAAAAGATAAGTGTGCAATACATCTGAGCGGTCTTTTACACACCTCTCTGTCTGTTTATGGCTGGTGCAATGTTTTTGTCAAGGGGTCGACCAGCATAAACTAGCACAGGTCAGAGGTTGGCTCCATGTAGCACCCCTTTGCTGTGGGTAGGGACTGTAGGGTTGCAACCTCATCCCTTTCAAACCGAACACATATTCATTACACAGGTTCTGTGGATGAATAAGGTGGTAATTAAATTCACTTAGCGCCATACCTGCATTAAATTAGCCACAGAACCTGTGCAATTAATATGTGTTCAGTTTTAAAGGGATGAGGTGGCAACCTTAGCTGTGGGTTGTTAAGTCAGCTCCAAAGCCTACATTAAAAATTTTCAGTAATAGCAGCTCGGAAACCCAAAGTACTATTCTTTTGGTTCCCTAGGTTCCTCACTAAATTCGTCCTTAAGGCCATGTTGAAAATCACACAACTACACTCTTAGGAGAAGCCTCCTTGTCTCAAGTGGTTCCAGGCCTAGTGCATATGGTGTCTAGGGTTGCCACATCATTCCTTTAATCCAGGACACACATTAATTACACAGGTTCTGTGGCTGATTAAGGTGGTAATTAAACTCACTTGGTGCCTTATCTGCATTGAGTCAGCCTCAGAACCTGTGTAATTAATGTGTCTCCTGGATTAAAGGGATGATGTGGCAACCCTAATGGAGTCCCACCAATCACCAGGGGCCCATTAAACATTGGGTGCCCAGGTTACCAGGTGCATGCACACAGTGGAAACTTTCCTACCACCATCAAGCAGACGGACCTCCCTCAGCTGGGCCTACAGTCGTTCTTGACTCAGACTGGTTAGAGGTCCACACACAAGTATTGGCTGTGTTGGACATTTCTTTGAAATAATAGGAAAAACTTTCCTACCACGACCAAGCATATGGACCCTCCTTCACTAGGCCACCACGTGTTCTTGGCCTGGACAAACCACCACCAAGCATAAGGAACCCCCTTCACTAGGCCACCATGCTTTCTTGACTCGGACTGCTTACAATGTCCTCACTTCCTAGGTGTTGACCATATTTGAAACTTCTTTTAAAGGACAGGGATACATTTTCTACCACCGACAAGCAGACAAACCCCCCTCCACACTAGGCCTATAGTTGGGGACACTTTCTTACCTCCACTAAGCATGCGGACCACCCTACACTAGGCCTACAGTCATTCTTGACCCAGTCTGGTTACAATGTCCACACTTCCTAGGTGTTGGCCGTATTGGAAATTTCTTTGAGAGAATAGGGGAAAACTGCCACAACCAAGCATATGGACCCTCCTTCACTAGGGCACCACACGTTCTTTACCTGGACAGGTTACAATGTCCACACTCCCTAGGTGTTGGCCATATTGGAAATTTCTTTGAAAGAATAGGGGTAACTTTCCTACCACCACCAAGCAGACGAACGCCCCTCGACACTAGGCCTACAGTTGTTCTTGACCCAGACTGGTTGCAATGTCCACACTCCCCAGGTATTGCCAATATTGGAAATTTCTTTGAAAGAATAGGGAAAACTTTCCTACCACAACCAAGCATGTGGACCCTTCTTAATTAGGCCACCGCCCGTTCTTGACCTGGACTGGTTACAATGTCCACACTTCCTAGGTGTTGGCCATATTGGAAATTTCTTTGAAAGAATAGGGGTAACTTGCCTACCACCACCAAGAAGATGAACGCCCCTCCATATTAGGCTTACAGTTGTTCTGATGCCCCAGTAGAAGTCCTAGTAGGATGAAACGCATAGGGCTTGGTTCTACCACTCCTCACATTGCTTTTTTATCTGTGATCACATTTTATTTGTATGCCGGTTTTTATGAAAATAAAACACCCAATTTTTTTGATCTGTACCATTGGAAGCCTTTTTTGCATATTCTTTGCATTATGAGCCTGCCTGACCCTTCCATCCAGCCATCCATGGCCAAGTGCCCGGCTCCATCATTGTTATTCCATTGGGAGAACACCGGACCCTCGAGGACATCGCTGACTGCTCCTGTCCCTTTGTTGGATACTTCAGGAATTGTCATATCGAGGTTTCCGTTACCCATGCCTGTCTGACATGGTGTCGCTGACATCCGGGTCCATTGGTTCTGGTAAGAGTACCCACTCTCATTTTTTTTTGTCGTCATCTGTTACTGATACTAACCCTGGTGTCCCTGGTTTCCTGTGTGAAGAAACCTTCGTGTGTCGCCCCCTTGGCTCCTTACATGAACAATCCTTTATTTGTGGTATACCCGCCATCTCTTGGGAGTGACCCACTTGGGATTTATTATTTGTTTTCCATTGTTTCACAATTGGGACTCATTCATGTTTTGATTGTATCACCTATGTACAGTGGGGACGAAAAGTATTCAGACCCCCTTAAATTTTTCACTCTTTGTTATATTGCAGCCATTTGCTATTTAAGTTCATTTTTTTTCCTCATTAATGTATACACAGCACCCCATATTGACAGAAAAACACAGAATTGTTGACATTTTTTGCAGATTTATTAAAAAAGAACTGAAATATCACATGGTCCTAAGTATTCAGACCCTTTGCTGTGACACATATATTTAACTCAGGTGCTGTCCATTTCTTCTGATCATCCTTGAGATGGTTCTACACCTTCATATGAGTCCAGCTGTGTTTGATTATACTGATGGGACTTGATTAGGAAAGCCACACACCTGTCTATATAAGACCTTACAGCTCACAGTGCATGTCAGAGCAAATGAGAATCATGAGGTCAAAGGAACTGCCTGAAGAGCTCAGAGACAGAATTGTGGCAAGGCACAGATCTGGCCAAGGTTACAAAAAAATTTCTGCTGCACTTAAGGTTCCTAAGAGCACAGTGGCCTCCATAATTCTTAAATGGGAGATGTTTGGGACGACCAGAACCCTTCCTAGAACTGAGCTATCGGGGAAGAAGAACCTTGGTGAGAGAGGTAAAGAGAGGTGAATAAGAATGCATTAAGGTGAAAAACAGCAAGGGAGTGAGGGTTTACAACCCCTTTAACTAATCATTTTTTTGTATAGTTCTCCTTTAAGGGGGAGTGGCAAGGGGTGTGACCTATGCCTACATACTTTTGCTAATAGGTGTATATACAGTGCCTTGCAAAAGTATTCACCCCCCCCCCCCCCCCTTGGCATTTTTCGTGCTTCGTAACCTGGAATTAACATGGATTGTTTGTGGATTTGCATCATTTAATTTACAGAACATGCCCACAACTTTGAAGATGTTTTTTTTTATTGTGAAGCAAACAACAAATAGGACAAAATAGCAGAAAAACTCAATGTGCATAACTATTCACCCCCCTAAAGTCAATACTTTGTAGAGCCACCTTTTGTGGCTATCACAGCTCCAAGTTGCTTTGGATAAGTCTCTATGAGCTTGCCACATCTTACCACTGGGATTTTTGCCCATTCCTCCTTGCAGAACTGCTCCAGCTCCTTCAAAATTGGATGGTTTGCGCTTGTGAACAGCAATCTTTAAGCCTGACCACAGATTTTCTATTGGATTGAGGTCTGAGCTTTGACTAGGCCATTTCGACACATTTACATGTTTCCCCTTAAACCACTCAAGTGTTGCTTTAGCAGTGTGTTTGGGGTCATTGTTCTGCTGGAAGGTGAACCTCCGTCCTAGCCTCAAATCACACACAGAGTGGTAAAGGTTTTGCTCAAGAATATCCCTGTATTTAGCACCGTCCATCTTTCCCCCAACTCTGACTAGTTTCCCAGTCCTGACTGCTGAAAATCATCCCCACAGCATGATGCTGCCACCACCATGTTTCACTGTGGGGATGGTGTTCTGTGGGTCATGTGATGTGTTGGGTTTGTACCAGACATAGCGTTTTCTTTGATGGTCAAAAAGTAAAATTTTAGTCTCATCAGACCAGAGCACCTTCCTCCATACATTTTGGGAGTCTCCCACATGCCTTTTCGCAAACTCAAAACGTGCCATTTTGTTTTTTGCTGAAAGTAATGGCTTTCTTCTGGCCACTCTGCCATAAAGCCCAACTCTATGGAGCGTACGGCTTATTGTGGTCCTATGTACAGATACTCCAGTCTCTGCTGTGGAACTCTGCAGCTCCTCCAGGGTTACCTTAGGTCTCTGTGCTGCCTCTCTGATTAATTCCCTCCTTGCCCGGTCTGTGAGTTTTGGTGTGCGGCCGTCTCTTGGTAGGTTTGCTGTTGTGCCATGTTCCTTGCATTTGATTATGATAGATTTGATGGTGCTCCTAGGGCTCATCAAAGATTTGGATATTTTTTTATAACCTAACCCTGACTTGTACTTCTCAACAACATTGTCCCTTACTTGTTTGGAGAGTTCCTTGGTCTTCATGACAGTGTTTGGTTAGTGGTGCCTCTTGCTTAGGTGTTGCAGCCTCTGGGGCCTTTCAGAAAGGTGTGTCTATGTAATGACAGATCATGTGACACTTAGATTGCACACAGGTGGACATCATTTCACTAATTATGTGACTTCTGAAGGTAATTGGTTGCACCAGAGCTTTTTATGGGCTTCATAACAAATGGGGGGGGGGGGGAATACATACGCACATGTCAATTATTAGTTTTTTATTTCTGAAAAATTGTTTTATGTATATATTTTTCTAATTTTACTTCACCAACTTAGACTATTGTGTTCTGATCCATTACATATAATTCAGATTAAAAAAACATTTAAAGAGGGAGTCCCACTAAAAAAAAAATTTAAATTCAGCAGCTACAAATACTGCAGCTGCTGACTTTTAAAATAAGGACACTCACCTGTCCAGGGTCCATCGATGTCGGCACCCGAGACCGAATCATCCCTCGGTCCTCGGGTGCTGCCGCCGCCATTCACTGTAAGGGAATCAGGAAGTGAAGCGCTGCGGATTCAGTTCCCGGTTTTCTACTGCGCATGTGCAAGTCGCGCTGCGCTTCCTAACTGGTCCCCGCTGTCTCTGGGACCCGTGTGTGTCCCAGCAGACAGCGCGATGGGGACGGGAAGAGGCATAGACTCCCGTGGGAGTCTATGCCGGAATTGGGTGCAAATACCTGTCTTAGACAGGTATCTGCACCCCCCTCCCCCCCTGAAAGGTGCCAAATGTGACACCGGAGGGGGGGAGAGTTCAATTTTTGTGTAAACCTCTGCTTTAACTAAAGGCTGTAATGTAGCAAAATAGGTAAAAAGCCAAGGGGGTGAATACTTTTTGTAAGGCACTGTATATGCAATATCTGTGGGATCTCCCTGGAAGTTGGAAATTGTTGTAGCAGGCTACCACAGTGATTGGCCTGGTCCTGGCTGCTCTGCTGTATACTTAGCAGAGGAGGTCGTTCATTTGGCACATACACCATTCACAAAACACTTTTCAATAGATGCAAAATGCTCTCTGATTGGAAGAGATGGAGATTGTGACTAGGGTTGCCACCTGTCCAGGATTCACCTGGACAGTCCGGGTTTTCGAATCATGTGTCTGGGTTTCAGTCCACCTGATACCCGGACACATTATTCAGACAGGAATGTGGCTCAGAACAGGGCTTGACAGGAAGTTGAGGGGGCACTATGCGCGCCGCATTACTATTTACTTTGGGGTGCCCAAAGGTGTCCCAGGTCTGTTACAATTCTATAGCGTATACTAAAACAAAAAAAATGTACTGTGCTCCCCTAAAGTGTTTTAACTTTGGCTGGTCCAATTAAGCTTTGATTAAAGAAAAAAAAAAACTGGAAGCTGATTGGTTTCTGTGCAGAGCTGCACCAGATTTTGCACTCTCCAGTTTTAGTAAATCAACCCCATAATGTTCTCTCAATGACGCCTGTGCTAAGTGAGCGACCTCCTGTGAAGAGCAGCCGCTCAGCGAGACCAGAAAGCTATTGGAGATCACTGTAGTAGCGGTGTAGTAACAGTGCCTACTACAGTGACTTCCAGCTCCCCTAGAGATCCCACAGATATGACACATGGTATGGTCCAAGCTCAACCAACTGTAACAATTGCCATACCTAAACCCTAGCTTTAACCCCTTCCCGCCTCTCGGCCCTTTAAGGGTTCTAAAAGCTGGGAGGCGGAGGAGGGGATTCAGGTCATGTGACCGCTGTGATTGGCTGTCACAGCGGTCACATGATCAGAAAGCTCCTGATCACTGGTATGCATTGGGAGCCTTCTGTTTAGGTTTTAACAGACAAGCACATATGCGGTCGCTTGGCGTTTAGGCCCACCCGCCAAGCGTCCACATATATGTGTGTGGCCGGCGTCACGGGGTTAAAGAGGAATTTCAGGTATGGCTATTATTAAAGTTATATTGGTCCATTTGGACCAATGTATGTGCCATACCTGTGGGATCCCTCTAGGAGCTGCCTATCCCTGTGGTAGACACCGATATTCCGGTGATCTCCACTCGTTTCCTGTGCCAAGTGTTTGCTGCTTACTGAAGACAGAAGGTCACCTGGGCGGCATTCAGAGACCGCTTTGCAATTTCCCAATGCATACAAAGCATTTTCTGATTGGATGAGGTGGAGAGGCAGGGGGGGGACATCACGTTTTTTCACCTCGTCCAAATCAGAGAATGCTTTGCATTCATTAAAAAAATACTAAGTGTCCTCTGAATGATTCCCATACCCAGTGGCCAACAATGCAGCAGGGCATCGGAACTGGACACTAGTGGAAATCACTGGGGTTGGGGTGCCTACTTCAGTGATTTCCAACATCCATGGGGATCACACAGGTATGCTATGTGAATACTTGCAGTCCACGATGGACCAATGGAACTATGTAAAAATATCCATACCTGGAATTTTTCTTTGAAACTTCTTTAAAGAAAATATGTACAAATGTGGGTGCCGCTCAGGCTCCTAGATGAACCCAATTGATCACCAACTGCTGGGACTGCTGGCCAGGGAACGGAGCTCCAAACATCACCATGTAGTAAAGGGGGGTTCATCAGGATCTGTGCTTCCCTCACCTATCCTTTGCTTCTAACTGCTAGTCTCACCAAAATTTGAGTGAGATTCAGTAATGTCTCTACTGTGCAGCTCACTGTTCTCCTTGCTGGAGAGGAAGCTATACATGAGGACCTGCAGTGCAAGGATCTCCTTGCTTCTTCATTCATTATCAGGATCTGTGCTTCCCCCACCTATCCTTTGCTTCTAACTGCTACTCTCACTAAAGTTTGAGTGAAATTTGGTGATATCACTATTGTGCTGCTCACTGTTCTCCTTGCTGGAGAGGAAGCTGTACCTGAGGACCTGCAGTGCAAGGATCTCCCTGCTTCTGCTTCAATCATTATCAGGATCTGTGCCTCCCTCCTATCCTTTGCTTCTAACTGCTAGTCTTATCAAAATTTGAACAAAATTTGGTAATGTCACTATTGTGCTGCTCTCTGTTCTCCTTGCTGGAGGTTCCGCCATAAGGAAGATGGCCGCCTCCTGTCAAGAACCATAAACTAGACTGAGACAGTCTAAAATCCCACCTTTAATGAAACGGCAAAAATAACACAGTTCAGGAACGTAGTCAAAAACAGAAGCCAGGGTTTGAATGCCAGAGCGGGTGATCAGATGAGCCGGGTCCGGAAACCAGAAGTCAGCGTAGTAAGGAGCAAAAATCAGGAACAGGAATCAAAGGGAAGTCAGCCAAGACAAGTCATACACAGGAACACAGGAAGAAATGCACTAGAGATCACAGACCACACAAGGGCAAGGAGGAAATTAGCTAAGCTGTTTAAATAGCAAAAAGGAACTGGCTGTAAGCTAGACTCAAGCCACACATCGCTGCAAATCCACTAATGGTGTAGTATGTGGCAGTCTCAGCCTGGGCTCCGACCAGGTCACGTCCCCAATGCATTTCGCTCCGCCCACCAGAGCTTAATCATGGGGATGGGGTTTCCAGGCAAGGTAGGAGATTATATGCATCATCGGCTGCTGCATAATCAGAGGAAGTAAGTATTAGGTGTGTGTGGTGATCTGATAGTGGAAGCAGTAGCCCAATAGACCTGCTAGGTATGTAAAAAAGAGTGGTCAAAAAGAAAAACGTCTAAGAAAGGAAATTAAAACAAATGTAAAAAATAATGAAAATAAATACTTATTCCCTATGCAGCTGCCGATGATGAATATACACTCCCCCCTTGCTTGGAATCCCCATCCCCATGATTAACCACTTGCCCTCCGGAAGATTTACCCCCATTCATGACCAGGGCATTTTTTGCGACATGACACTGCGTTAATTTAACTGAAAATTTTGCGGTCGTGCGGTGCCGTACCCGGATAAAATGTATGTCCTTTTTCCACAAATAGAGCTTTCTTTTGGTGGTATTTGATCACCTCTGCGATTTTTTATTTTCTGCGCTATAAACCAAAAAGACCGACAATTTTGAAAATAAAAAAATAAATTTTACTTTCTGCTACAAAACACATCCAGTAAAAAATGTAAAAAATCTAATTTCTTCATCAATTTAGGCCAATTTGTATTCTGCTACATTATTTTGGTAAAAAAAAAAATCCCAAGAAGCGTATATTGATTGGTGTGCACAAAAGTTATAGCATCTACAAACTATGGGTATTTTTCTTTATTTTTTTCTTTATTTTTATTTTTTTAACTAGTAATGGCAGCGATCAGCGACTTATAACGGGACTGCGATATTGCGGCGGACAGGAGGACACTGACTGCAACTGACTGCCACTTTTGCCACTTTTTGGGGACCAGTGACACTAATACAGTGATCAGTGCTAAAAATACGCACTGTCACTGTAGTAATGACACTGGCAGGGAAAGGGTTAACATTAGGGGCGGTCAAAGGGTTAAATGTGTGCCTAGCCGGTGTTTTACTAAATTGTGGGAGGTGCTTTTACTAAGGGAAGGTGTAGATGCATGCCCCTGCTTTGCAGGAACACAGGATCAATGCCTTTCCTACTGACAGAACGGCAATCTGCCTTGTTTACATAGACAGACTACCGTTCTGCCTGTGTAATGAACAATCGGCGGGTGGCGGCGAATATTGAGTCAGCGATACCTGCTACAGGAGCAGGAAACTGACAGCACGCCTGCGCGCCCCCAACCCAGAAGTGCTGGATCACGTACTAGGTAGGTGATCCAGTGCAGTAAAGCCACCATATTTCTAAATCATATGGTCGGCAAGTGGATAAACTCCGGTGGGGGGAAGCCCAACGTTTCGTTTCCCCCACCGGAACAAAGTGCTGTGAAGGTGTGGCCTGGCCAGAGCCCAATCAGAAACTGCCATATGCTATTTCATTAGTGGTACGCAGCGATGTGCGGTTTGAGGACCCCTCCTTCTTTAGAGACACCTAGATTACTTTGGTGGAGTTGGGATTCCTCAACCGGCAGAGTCAGGTTTAGGTTCTTCAAGAATACCGAGCCACCGATAACCACAGGGGGCGACCTCCTGGAGCAATACCAAGACTGGAAACAAAGTCTCTGGACAGGTAGACTCTATCATAACATTTTCGGTTTAGCAAATTAGGGAAACAGTTCACGACTGCTCCGAAACATTTTTACATTCCTAGCGTCGCTTTGTTTTTTCCTTCCTGTGTTTATCCAGAAGATTTAGGCAGAAATAACTGGTCGGGTGACACGATAAAAGATTATAATGCATTGATATAACGCATAACATGAATCAATGTCACATGGGCGCACCCATTTAAATGAATAGGGTCAAATGAGAGTGCTGTATCACTGTGACAGTAACTAATGCGGAAGCCGCTCTGCATAATAGGAGTGTACAAAGGAGCCGAGGTTTGTAAACATGGTTCATCTGAAGCAGAACTGACCCGCCGCCGCGTGGGAGAGATAAGTCGAACGCAGCCGCGCTGTCTCGGGAAGTAAGTGAATCCGCAGTTCGCCGTTTAACGCGTGGCATAATGAGGTTTCAACTCTTCAAGGTTGAACATGTGAAATAATAAGACGATTACTCCAGGCCGCCGACTGTTTGCATAATGCTCTCACATTTAATTTCCAAACACGAGGAGGGTACGGATGACATTTAAAGATACAGTTTGTCTATGGGAGGAGGAAAAATTGCAGCCCCTTGAAAACACACTCGCAGCCTTGTACACGGCTGAAAAATTACACCCCATGCATGGAATGTATATATTTACAGGGCAACGCCATTTTTAATCCTGTTTTCCTTAAAGTGGACCTGAAGTCAAAAAGGGAATGTTTGCTGTGTTATAGGGATCGTTTAGAAATGTAACTGTAAGCAGTATCGTACCCTAAGCAGTGCTCTTCCTGATATGCAAGTGTACCTAGGATCACTTGTGTCTATATCCTCATAGCTGTATATTTGCAGTGGCAGATCTAAGGCACTGCTGCCCCTGACTGTTAGTCTCAGGAGATTTAGAGTGAAACTTTGTGATGTCTCTACTGTGCTGCTCACTGTTTTCCTTGCCGGAGAGGAAGCTGTACCTGAGGACCTGCAGTGCAAGGATCTCTCTGCTTCTACTTCATTCATTATCAGCATCTGTGCTTCCCCCATCTGTCCTTTGCTTCTAACTGCTAGTCTCACCAAAATTTGAGTGAGATTTGGTAATGTCTCTACTGTGCCACTCACTGTTCTCCTTGCTGGGGAGGAAGCTCTACCTGAGGACCTGCAGTGCAAGGATCTCTCTGCTTCTACTTCATTCATTATCAGGATTTGTGCTTCCCCCACCTAGCCTTTGCTTCTAGCTGCTACTCTCTCCAAAATTTGAGTGAAATTTGGTGATGTCACTATTGTGCTGCTCACTGTTCTCCTTGCTGGGGAGGAAGCTGTACCTGAGGACCTGCAGTGCAAAGATCACCCTGCTTTTGCTTCATTCATTATCAGCATCTGTGCTCCCCCCACCTATCCTTTGCTTCTAACTGCTACTCTCACTAAAATTTTAGTAAAATTTGGTGATGTCACTATTGTGCTGCTCACTGTTCTCCTTGCTGGGGAGGAAGCTGTACCTGAGGACCTGCAGTGCAAAGATCACCCTGCTTTTGCTTCATTCATTATCAGCATCTGTGCTCCCCCCACCTATCCTTTGCTTCTAACTGCTACTCTCACTAAAATTTTAGTAAAATTTGGTGATGTCACTATTGTGCTGCTCACTGTTCTCCTTGCTGGACGTTCCGCAATAAGGAAGAAGGCCACATCCTGTCAGGAACCATAAACCAGAATGAGACAGAAAGTGCAATTAAAATCCCACCTTTAATGAAATGGCAAAAATAAAACAGTTCAGGAATGTATTCAAAAGCAGAAGCCAGGGTTTGGATGCCAGAGCGGGTAATCAGATGAGTCGGGTCAGGAAACCAGAAGTCAGCGTATTGAGGAGCAAAGATCAGGAACAGGAATCAAAGGGAAGTCAGCCAGGAACACAGGAAGAAATGCACTAGAGATCACAGACCACACAAGGGCAAGGAGGAAATGAGATATGCTGTTTAAATAGCAAAAAGGTACTGGCTGTAGGCTGGATTAATGAGGCAGGATAATGGTAACCAGGTGAGTCACTGTGGTAACGATGAGTGGCTGGTAATTAACCGACAGCTGAGCAGCTACTGAGCTTTTAAGGAAAGAGTTGCACGTTAAGTGGCAGGAGTCCAGCCCTGACATTCCCCCACCTATCCTTTGCTTCTAACTGCTAGTCTCACCAAAATTTTAGTGAAATTTGGTGATGTCACTACTGTGCTGCTCACTGTTCTCCTTGCTGGAGGTTCTGCCATAAGGAAGATGACACAAAGAAACACGATGCAGAACATGGAATGTGCAAAATATGAGAACACCACAAGTTTCTAGTAAACCCAGTATAGATTTATTAGCCTTGCTAAAAAATCCGAAGCTATAGCCAACCCATTTCATGGTCACAATTCCCCTTTCAACAGGGCTAAGGGATAAGAAAACAGAACTAACCTGCAACCACATAGGTGAGATAAGTGGAACACAGCCACGCTGTCTTCAGAAGTAAGTGAATCTGCAGTTCACCTTTTAAGAAAGTGCTACCAGCATTTTTCGTGGGTCGCAACTTGCCGCTCAGAAGGTACAGCCTTATCATTTGTCACAGCTCACAATGCATAGGGCTGGCCTTACATGGATCGACATTCGGCCAGTGCAGCAGGGACTGTGGTTGTACAGAAGTGGTTCTCCCAATCAACTTCTGTAAAACCAGCCTGCCGCAATTTCCCTGCTCGATTAGCACTGCAGGCTGTAGCCTGTAGTGCTGATCAGTGTATTTTGATGGCAGGGATGTTTCCCCACTGTCAGAATACAATATCTCAGTGGGGAGGATTCACCCATCCACTTCCCCGATGGTTGAATGAAAAAAAGACTCCTCTATGAGCTGCTTAAGGAACAAGAAAGCATGGAGCACTCTCTAGAGCCTATTCTAGCTACCTATTGATAGTGTCTTTTTCTATCTTGTCCAGTAGCCCTGATGAAGAGGGAGTTGTGACCCTGAAACTCATTGGTGGGATCTTTTTTATCAAGACTAATACAACTATACTGGGCTTACAAGAAACTTGTGACACTCTCATCCTATGCATCTTTATTGGACTGCTCTCAGAACCCATAGTGAGACCCCTATGTTAGAGAGCTTCATGTTAAAACTGTAGAGAATTGGATACCTACCTAGCCACCTATTGAAAACGTCTTATGCCCTGTACACACGGTCGGATATTGATCGGACATTCTGACAACAAAATCCTAGGATTTTTTTCCGACGGATGTTGGCTCAAACTTGTCTTGCATACACACGGTCACACAAAGTTGTCGGAAAATCCGATCGTTCTGAACGTGGTGACGTAAAACACGTACGACGGGACTATAAACGGGGCAGTAGCCAATAGCTTTTGTCTCTTAATTTATTCTGAGCATGCGTGGCACTTTGTGCGCCGGATTTGTGTACACACGATCGGAATTTCCGACAACGGATTTTGTTGTCGGAAAATTTGATAGCAAGCTCTCAAACTTTGTGTGTCGGAAATTCCTATGGAAAATGTGTGATGGAGCCCACACACGGTCGGAATTTCCGTCAACAAGGTCCTATCACACATTTTCCATCGAAAAATCCGACCGTGTGTACAGGGTATTACGCTATCTTGTCCCTTAGCCCTGCATGAAGAGGGGAGTTGTGAGCCCTCAAAATGCATTGGATGTTCCTTCTGATTTTTTATCAAGACTAATAAATCCATACTGGGCTTACTAGAAACTTGTGGCGCTCTCATCCTGTGCATCTTCTTTGGATTGCTTTTAGAACCCATAGGGAGACCCCTATATTAGAGAGCTGCCTATTAGAACTGGGCAGAACTGAAGACCTACCTAGCCACCTATTAATAGCATCTTATGTTATCTTGTCCCTTAGCCCTGATAAAGGAGGAGTTGTGAGCCCCCAAAATGCATTGGATGGTCCTTCTAATTTTTTTTTATCAAGATGAATACATTTATACTGGACATAGTAGTAACTTGTGGCTCTCTCCTGACCCTCTCTTCTATGGACCTCTCCGAGCACCCATAGGGAGACCCATATTAGAGCTCTGCCTCTTAGAACACTTCATATGCACAGTGCAGAACCAAACCAAGCCTACATGATCTGGCAGCACCAAAAACTCTTTTACCTGAAGTGGAACTTCAGTTCCAGACATGCACTGACCACAACACAGCCCTGATGAAGGGGGAGACAATTCCCCTTAAAACACATTGGCTCTTTACCTATGAACCAAGCTTTTTTTTCAATAAACTTCTTGAAATCAAACCTCTGTTGTGACATACCTGTACACTTGGCGTGCCTTTATACTTGTTCAAAATCTTCTCCCAGAGTACCTCTCAGTCATTTCGAGAGAGGCAGCAGCCATAGAGCTATACAAGTCTCACTTGACTCCATAACCCTATCAGCTACAAAACTCTCTGAAGGACACATTGTCCCTGTGTTCCTTGATTTGATATCCAACCAAACTCAGGTCCAGTGCTCTCACACAGACACACAGTGCAGAACAAGGCATTGTAGGTCAGTAATGGAGGAAAGACCAGGGAGACCACATACTGGTGACTAGTCCTTCGCTTTCTGATTGCCTTTTTTTTGGGGCACAGCTATTAGAGTTCAGTTCCTCTTCAAGAACTCTTGAAGTTCACACAAGTTATTAAAACCAGTGACCATGTTAGTACATGTTACAGAGGAAAAGGTGTGGCATGGAATGGCATGGCAAAATTTATACCACGGGTTCAAGTGAAAGGAGCCAAGCCTCAGCCACTCTCCATCTACTTGTAAGGCATGCTGTTGGGGTGCAGTGGGCATTCAATGCTTAACACAGGTAGTAAGGAGGCAAAGTGATCCACCGCAGATCCTTTGCAGAGGGGCATCACTGACCGATGTACAAGTAGATGGACCCCAACACAATGCTATGTGGTGTACGTGATGCTGGGCGGTCAGGGAAGGAGAAGGTAGAACCATGGTTCAGCTGCTTGTTTTTACCACACCACGCTTGCCCATGTGGGTGCAATCCAAAATGAAGGACAACGCAACACACCACACTGCAGTTCACACTTTGCATGTGTGTCTGCATAACGCACTGTGCACACCTGTGCATGAATACAATGCACAGGTGTGAATGGGCCCTAATAGTGTAGGCGGAACTATTGGGTAAGGCAAAAATTAAAACAGCCGATCTACTGGTATCATATAATAGTTATTGTGCAGGGCTGAGAGACGTACACAGGATTGCAGCCTCTGAAGAGTGTTGGCACCCTATGCCAAGCAGACATATGGCACTGTACAATACTATAAGGTTGTACTTTAAATTGGAGTACTGTACTATAAGTTGCATTCCTATAGATGAGTTTGCATATTTTTCCAGAGTCGCCGTTTAAAAAAGAACTCACCATTCATTAGTCTAATGAGAAATCTCCTCCAGCATATTCCCCCCACTCCATCCTTCCAATTTATCGTGGATATCTCCGTCCGGCATTCCAATTCTCCGCGCCGGGTACTTCCCTCGCCTCTTAAAAATAACAGAACACAAATATTGTTTTATTATTATTCATAACAAATTCATTGGTTGTAATGACCATTAATCCGCACAATCCCCAAACCTTTTTTCACTGGGCTGGTTCTCTTTAAAGCCGGCTGCCATCTGACACGGAGGCCTCAGATGCTCGGTACTGATGCCAAGCAGACGGCGGTGCCCTGCCAGGCGAATACGGCAATTCAAAACAGGCTTGTCTCTCCTGGAAGAGTAGATGGCACTGGCGGGAACGGCGTTACCAGCCCTCCCCCTACTTCAGTGCACAAAACAATTCAATTCCTTAATGAAAAATACAGCGTGAGATCAGCGAGCGCGGATCCTGAAATATTATTTACTGTAAAACAGAACTACCATCAGATATATTATTTCACTGAAGGTGCAAGCATGCAAGTATTGTGTGGGGACCTACAAAGACCTTGGCGTCCTGGTGCGTTATCGCACATTTTTTTAAACATTAGGTCTCATGCACACAGGGCCGGCCCTTCCATGGGTCTCAGTGGGTCCATTGGACCCAGGCAACACTTTGAGAGGGGCAGCATATGGAACCACGGCCGCCTCTCCTTCTCTTCTATTTACCCAGCAAATTGATGACCAAGATTTGTTTCCAGCAGTTTTGTGTGTCGTGATGATAACTGCCCCCCGGGCAGGTCTGCCTGCCCTTTTACTACCCTAGCCCACCCCTATAGTGCCCTAGCCTGTCTATATACTACACTAGCCTGTCCATATACTACCCTAGCCTGCCCCTATACCGCCTTAACCTGTCCATATACTACCCTAGCCTGTCCATATACTACCCTAGCCTGTCTATATACTACCCTAACCTGTCCATATACTACCCTAGCTTGTCCATATACTACCCTAGCCTATCTATATACTACCCTAGCCTACCCCTATACTACCCTAGCCTGCCCCTATACTGCCCTAGCCTGCCCCTATACTGCCCCAGCCTGCCCCTTGGAATTGAACACAATGGTATGTCATATAATTTTGAATACAGACAATGTGCTGTTGCATGTAAATCTGACTTCCTGATAAATTAAAATTTAGTTTTAATTATCATGATATAAAATAATGGATGTGGGAGCCTTTCGGTGGGCATGATTTTTTTTTGAAGGGGGGCAGCATTTCATTCTTGGACCCAAGCAGCACAATGTCTTGGGCCAGCCCAGAAAATGATCAGGAACTGGTAGGACCTAGTAATGATTGGGAGCCAGTAGGATTGGGAGCTGGTAATGCTGGCAATGATCCGGAGCCAGTAGGACTGACAATGATCAAGAGCTGGTTGGACCTAGCAATGATTGGGAGCCAGCAGGATTGGGTCCTGGTGGGACTGGCCATGATCAGGAACTGGGAGGACCTAGCAATGATTGGGAGCCAGTAGGATTAGGAGCCAGTAGGCTCGACAATGATCAGGAGCCAGTAGGCTGACAATGATTAGAAACTGGTAGAACCTAGCAATGATTGGGGGCCAGTAGGATCGGGAGCTGGTAGGACTGGCAATGATCAGGAAATGGTAGGACTGGTAATACTCAGGTGCCAGTAGGACCTAGCAATGATTGGGAGTAGATAGGATTAGAAGCCTGTAGGACCAGCAATAATCAGAAGCCAGTTGAACTGAAAATGGTCAGCAGCTGGTAGGACCTAGCAATGATTGGGAGCCAGTAGGATCAGGAGCCGGTAGGACTGGCAATGATCAGGAGCCAGTAGGACTGACAATGATCAGGAACTGGTAGGACCTAGAAATGATTGGGAGCTGGTACGATCAGGAGCCAGGTGGCACGACAATGATCAGAAGCTGGGGTTTAAGCAGGTGAAGTTAGCTAGTCTGCCCCTAGATGGTTCTGTCTCAAATTAGTGTAATAACAGGGAATCATGTAATTGGGTGTTAGGTTCCCTTTTATACAAAGCCTTCCTGTAGTGATGTAATGGATAGAGTTAGTGCCCATGTAAATGCCAGGAGGGAAGGATGGGGAATGGGAGCCAAACATCCCAGAGCTATACATGTAGTCACCCTGACTTGAAACATGGTCTAAGTGGGCTGGGAGTAAGATAAAAAAAGCTTTTTAGGCAAGGCTAAGTGTTCTCTGACGTGAGTACTACTACACCCGTGAGCAACAGTATGTCAGGGCTGGCTCAGCCCTTTCTTCTCTGAGCTGGCCACTCAGCTGTTGGCTAATTGCCAGCTCTAATCTCTCTCCACAGTTAACCAGCTGTTGTGGATCTGCTCGTCAGTCCAGCCTACTTAAAGATCTCCAGCTCACTTCATTCCTGCCTTCGCCTTGGTCACATCACAAGAAACCATCTCCTGCGTTCCTGTTTAAAGACTGGCTTTACTGACATCCCTTCTGGCTCCTTATCCTGCTTGCTGTTCCTCTACTTGGATCCCTGACTTCTGGCCTGGCTGATTACCCGATCTGGTTACTGAACTCTGGCTTGGCTGACTACCCGATCCGGTTACTGGACTCTGGCTATGCTTTGACTACGCTTACTCTATTTACCTTTTTATTTTTATTAATAAACAAGTGTGATTTTCCTGTACTTCTGTCTCAGTCTGGTTCATGGTTTCTAACACAGTAACATCTAGGAGAGTACCCAGCCGGGTAGAGCCATGGAGTGGGCTATAGACAGAGAGAGAGAGACTGGTATACTATAGAAGGCACCTTCTTAATCTCTCTGACAGAGCAGGATGCTTCAACTTATGAATCTCCGTTTTGAACAGAGCAGAATGCTGCAGAGCTAGTATACAGGGAGAAGGGTCCCAACACTTTGGTACTCCCAAGGAGAGGAGATAGATGGTACTAAGGGAAGATGGCTCATGAGTGATGTGCGATCTTTGGCTTTCAAAAATGACTGTTACAGCTTGTCCACTTTTGCGTATGGCGATGTATGCCAAAGACACATGTCAGTATGTCTATGTGATGTGTCACTGCCATCTTTGAAAAACATCAGTAAAGTGCAGAAAATATTAATTTTGTGTGGATATACCTTTCTTCAAAAAGGCTAATGGTCGGGGATGTTGTGGGAAGGCCTATTGCAAGGAGTAGACACAATATGGAGGAGGCTTTTAGCCATAGCAGTTGGTTGTTGTCCTATACAAGAAAATGCGGGAAGGGAGCTTGGACAATTTGGAGCCAACAGTTGGCCAACCAGAAGCCCCGTTACAGGGATTCCTGCAATGATCGGGTAGGACCTAGCAATGATGGGAGCTGGTAGGATCGAAAGGTGGTAGGACCAGCAGTTTTTCAGGAGCAGGTAGGACCTGCGATGCTCAGAAACTGGTTGAACCTAACAATGATTGTGAGCCAGTAGGATCGGGAGCCAGTAGGACCTAGCAATGACTGGAAGTCGGTAGGATCGGGAGATAGTAGAACCGTCAATTATTAGGAGCTGATAGGACCTACAATTTGGAGCCAACAGTTGGTCAATCAGAAGCCCTCTTGCAGGGAGACCTGCAATGTTAAAAAAAAAAAAAAAAAAAAAGAAGTGAATCAGGTGCACATTATGTGAAATAAAAAGTTGCCTTTTTATTTTAACTACCACCGTTTAATTGTCAAGGGTCTCTTCTTTCAGAAATGAATCACCTCATTTTCAGGCTTAAAATATGCATAGTCATATGGTTAATTGGTTCCTTGGTACAAATCCCCCTTCCATTACATTATAAATCCCCCCCCCCCCCAGACAAGTGCAGATTACCCCCCCCCCCCCCTTTCCCTTCCAGTACAACTCCTTCCTCTCTATGAAATCTACTCACCAAACCAGGCATTTAAGTGTGAAGGCAAACTACAGTGTCGCAGACACTTTGGAGGGGGTTTGGACCCCCCTATTCCCCCATTATCTATGCCCCTGTATAATGTGTGTGTACTTGAGGGCGGGGGACTGTTAAAAACATTATAATATGTTACCTACATTTTTTACCTGTTTTTTTTTTTTAGATCCTTTTTCATTTTTTAATTGGCCCTAGTATATATTCATATACACTATATTATCAAAAGTATTGGGACACCTGCCTTTAAACGCACATGAACTTTAATGGTATCCCAGGCTTAGTCCGTAGGGTTCAATATCGAGTTGGCTTCCTTTGCAGCCATAACAGCTTCAACTCTTCTAGGAAGGCTGTCCACAAGGTTTAGGAGTGTGTCTATGGGAATGTTTGGCCATTCTTCCAGAAGAGCATTTGTGAGGTCAGGCACTGATGTTGGACGAGAAGGCCTGGCTCGCAGTCTCCGCTCTAATTCATCCCAAAGATGTTCTATCGGGTTGAGGTCAGGACTCTGTGCAGGCCAGTCAAGATCCTCCACCCCAAACTGGCTCATCCATGTCTTTATGGACCTTGCTTTGTGCACTGGTGTGCAGTCATGTTGGAACAGGAAGGGGCCATCCCCAAACTGTTCCCACAAAGTTGGGAGCATGAAATTGTCCAAAATGTCTTGGTATGCTGACGCCTTAAGAGTTTCCTTCACTGGAACTAAGGGGCCAAGCCCGACCCCTGAAAAACAACCCCGCACCATAATCCCCTTTCCACCAAATGATTTGGACCAGTGCACAAAGCAAGGTCTATAAAGACATGGATGAGTGAGTTTGGAGTGGAGGAACTTAACAGTCCAGACCTCAACCCGATAGAACACCTTTGGGATAAATTAGAACGGAGACTGCGAGCCAGGACTTCTCGCCCAACATCAGTGCCTGACCTCACAAATGCGTTTATGGCAGAATGGTCAAACATTCCCGTAGACACACTCCTAAACCTTGTGGACGGCCTTCCCAGAAGAGTTGAAGCTGTTATAGCTGCAAAGGGTGGGCCAACTCAATATCGAACCCTACAGACTAAGGCTGGGATGCCGTTAAAGTTCATGTGCGTGTAAAGGCAGGCGTCCCAATACTTTTGGTAATATAGTGTATGTGAGCTAGGGATCTCAGATTGCAAGCTCCTTAAAGTGGGGTTCCACCCAAAAAAACAAAAATACCTGAAAAATTCTAAAAACAAAAACAAAAAACATTTGGATATTTTTTTTTTTTTTTACTTACCTCTAAATGCCTGTTGCTAGGTGGTCCCTCGTAGTCTGCCTCTTACTTTGCCTGGGCTGGTGACATCACTTCCCCCTCGGCACAGGAAGGGCTCTGCTCCCTCCCTCCTGTCAATCATCTGAGACCCATTACAGGTCCCAGGTGATTGAGCGGCCAATCACGGCGCACGGCGCCGCTCGCGCATGCGCAGCCCGGCGCCACAGCCCGGCGCCCACAGTTGAAATGCCGGCGCCGACGAGCGGAGGGGGGGGACGAGTGGGGCTTCGATCCCCCGCATCGCTGGACCCAGGGACAGGTAAGTGTCCAATTAAAAGTCAGCAGCTGCAGTATTTGTAGCTGCTGACTTTTCATTTTTTTTTTTTTAGGACCCCCTGGGTAGAACTCCTCTCTAAAGACAGGAACTGATGTGAATGGACAATATATCTAAACTGTCTGCACCATGTAAATATCTGTAATAATGCTTTCCAGGGCTTTTTTTCAGCGTGAACGCGGGGGAACGCAGTTCCGGCACCTTCAGCACTGAATGTATGTAATAGCATGGGGTGTGTTGGAGGGTCTATTGATGTTGGCTGCTGGGGCGTCTATTGTCACTGGTGGGGATCTGATGTTGTGTGAGGGTCTATTGTTGCTGATGGGGAATCTATTGTTGCTGGGGGGGGTCTTATGTTGCTGGAAGGTATCTACTGTTGAGGGAGAGGTCTATTTCTACTGGCTGCTGCAGGATCTATTGATGCTGGCTGCTGGGAGATCTGTTGTTGCTGCGGGGGGGATCTAATGTTGCTTGGGTGGATATTTTGTTACTGGGTGTGATATTTTGTTGTGGGTAGTTCACTGTTGCTGCAGGGAATCTATTGTTGTTGGGGTGGAGTCCATTGTTGCTGGGGGAGTCTATTGTTGTGTGGGGATCTATTGCTGGGATTCTATTGTTGCTGGCTGCAGGGGATCTATTTTACTGTTTTTCTTTTTTATCATTAACATGTTCCATACGAATGATTTAGCACCACAAAACAATACTTGGTTCTGTATTCTCTAAAAGGGGCAGTACTGGTAGGTGGGTAGGGGGTGGAATCAAGGGACGGTGGTCGGAGGTGGGTAGGGGGGCAGAGACAAGGGGTGACTCAGACGGGGGGAGTTCCTGCACCTATTCTCCGAGAAAAAAATCCCTGATACTTTCTATTTGTATTTTGGCATCCTTTCTTATATCCAGACCGCGTGAGATTGTGGATCATGACATTTTGTGGTTCAGTCCAAGCTGATCCCATCGATTACAATATGATAATGTATTTAGATGTCACAAAAAAAAAAAACACCAAAAAAAAAGTCACTGTGCATTTCTATGCATTTTACCCGAACCATCTTCTTTTTTTTTTTTGCATTTTGCCATAAACCGTTTTCATTTCAATCATCTAAGACCGTGCAACGCCATGGGCCTTTCCCGGCGGTCATCTTGCGCCTGTGGCCTTGTCAGAGTTAATGGTCTCCGCGTGCCATCCGCAGTACGTGTAGTACAGCGTGCGATGCGGCAGGAGGGCGTCAGAGCCCCGCGTCTTGGCGCCGTTGGAAATCTGGACGACACCTGCACCTCATTTGCTTCGCCGAGCCATTTTTTTTTTTCTTCTTCCCTGACTGCTGATGGAGAGTCTTCCCCCTTTCCATCCTCGGGATTATGACAAGTTATTAATTGCCGCCATTAGCTGCAGCTGCCTGCCTGAGCCGGCTTCCCCCTCGGCGGAGGTGAGCGAACGGCGCATCCTGAATGAGATCGGCGCACGGGCTCGCGAGCGCGGGGAGCAAAACGGAGCAGCTTACCTGCCCAAAAGGGATTGTGAAGCTGTGAATAATTTATTGGAAAACATTTTTCTTTGTCCTTCTCACAGATCCACAAATCCTCCCTGTGCAGCCCTTACCAGCCTTGCAGATAATGTACTTACACAACTCAAAGCTTGCTAAATAGACTGAGGAGGCCACCGGGTCACCCTACGCGCCGAGGCTGCTGCGAGGCCCCCCTCTCGCGCTCCCAACGCTTTCATTATCCCTGCGCTCCCTGTCACATTTTATGCGGCTCCCTGACAGCCGGGGAGGAAAAATATAGCGACTGGCGAGATGAAATTCGGCTTTAAGTGCCCGGTGTTGGTTTTGTCAGTTAAGAGGAAGACAGCTGAGATGTTCTGTGTTCACACCGCTAAAAATTTAATCATAACAAGGTGAATTTATTCCCGCTATCTGTGCCGGCGCGGGCATCGCCTGCATGCTCTTCTCCCAGGCGGAAGGCAATGCCCAATTTTTAAAACGCCAAAATGATCTTCTGTAAAGGTGTTTTCGGGAGCAGAAAATTGGAGTTGTTGGTTTCCCATTGGGCCTAGTCACAGTAACCCAGTCAGTGCCGGGGGAAGGTCATCTAGAGCCCAGGGCGAGCATGCAAAACTGCTCCCTCCCCCCAAAGATTTACAGTGAATCCAGAAAGTATTCACATCGCTTAACTTTTGTTTATGGCCTTATTTCAAAATTGATTAAATTCACTATTTTCCTCAATACCCCATAATGACAACGTGAAAGAAGTTTGATTGAAATCTTTGAAAATGTATTAAAAAGAAAAAAAGAAAAAAATACCATGTACATAAGTATTACAGGCTTTGCTCAATACTTATGTTGAAGCACCTTTGGCACCAATTACAGCCTCAAGTCTTTTTGAGTATGATGCTAGAAACTTGGCACACCTATTTTTTGGGCAGTTTCTCCCATTATTATTTGCAGGACCTCTTAAGCACCATCAGGTTGGATGGGTAGCGTTGGTGCACAGCCATTTTCAGATGTCTCCAGAGATGTTCAGTCGGGTTCAAGTCTGGACTCTGGTTGGGCCACTCAAGGACATTCACAAAGTTGTCCTGTAGCCATTCCTTTGTTATCTTGGTTGTGTGCTTAGGGTCGTTGTCCTGTTGGAACCTTCGCTCCAGTCTGAGATCCAGAGCGCTCTGGAGCAGGTTTTTATGAAGGGTGTAACCATAAATTGCTACAGCGCTAACACTGTGTCAATCCTGTAATTGTAAACTGTCATATAACAAATGATAGATAAAAAAGAGAATTTACAACAAGATACTATTCCCGAAGGTATCGGAATAATTGTCAAAGTGGTAAAGTTATTACTTTATCAAGGATGTTTCTATTCATTGCTGAATTCATCTTTCCCTTGATCCTAACTAGTCTTCCAGTTCCTGCTGCTGAAGAACATCCCCACAGCATGATGCTGCCACCACCATGCTTCACTGTAGGGATGGTATAGGCCAGGTGATGAGCGGTGCCTGGTTTCCTTCAGACATGATGCTTGCCATTCAGGCCAAAGAGTTCAATCTTTGTTTCATCAAACCAGAGAGTTTTGTTTCTCATGGTCTGAGAGTCCTTCAGGTGCCTTTTGGCAAACTCCAGGCAGGCTGTCATGTGCCATTTACTGACAAGTGGCTTCCTTCTGGCAAGTGCTGCAGAGATGGTTGTTCTTCTGGAAGGTTCTCCTCTCTCCACAGAGAAACACTGAGGCTCTGTCACCAGTCGCCCTTCTCCTCCAATCGCTCGGTTTGGCCGGGCAGCCCCTCTAGGAAGAGTCCTGGTGGTTCCAAACTTCTTCTATTTACGGATGATGGAGACCACTGTGCTCATTGGGACCTTCAATGCTGCAGAAATGTTTCTGTACCCTTCCCCAGATCTGTGCCTCCATACAATCCTGTCTCGGAGGTCTACAGACAATTTCTTGGACCTCATGGCTTGGTTTGTGCTCTGACGTGCACTGTTAGCTGTGGGACCTTATATAGACAGGTGTGTGCCTTTCCATATCATGTCCAATCAGCTGAATTTACCACAGGTCAAGTTGTAGAAACATCTCAAGGATGATCAGTGGAAACAGGATACACCTGAGCTCAATTTTGAGTGTCATGGTGAAGGCTGTGAATACTTATGTACATAGGATTTTTTTTTTTTCCTTTTTTATCTATGGTATCTATAGATTTTATCCGGTGTCCTGTACGATTTTGAGTAGAATTTTGAACTTATTCTCCTGTGTGGAGACATTTGTGGACCCTTTGTGAATATGGGAGAGTGCTCGCTCCCAGTTTTCCTTTAAAATATCTGTTGGTAGTTCCTGTTCCCATTGTCTATGGTTATGTTGTCTTCGGGGTTGTTGTCTGTGAACAGAAAGGAGTATATATCTGATATTAAGCGTCTTTGGGGCTCAGATTGAGTACAGATAACTTCAAATGGAGTGCGTTCTCTGCACCAATTGGAGAGTGGTTTGGAGCTACTTAGGAAGTGGCTGATATGTAGGTACTTGTAAAAGAGGGTTGTTTGGTCTGGGTAGCGGGCTGTGAAGGCTTGAAGATGTAATAGCTTCCCCTTATCGAAGAGTGTATCGATTGAGCTGCTTGTGTGTCATGTAGTGTGCTCTGTGAGCCTCGGTGGGAAATCAGGGTTCCTGTCTATGGGGGTCCGGGTGAAGAGGCAAGGTTCAACTTCCTGCATACTGCCTGAAAGTTCTGCAGTGTAGGGCCAATTATAGGATGGGTAGCAATTTCCTTAGGGATCGAGGTCGGTCTGATCCAGGGAAGGTGATGTGTCAGGGGCATATCAGTGGCCGTCGGGCAAATATGCGTGCACGCAGGTGCACGAGGGGCCTTTCCAGGACAATTCTGCTTAATTCCCCACCAGGGGGCGCCGGAGCGCTCCCGCGTGTGCCCGTACGCGCGTTCGCGCTAGCGCTGTTTTGGCGCCAAGGGCCCTTTAAAAGAATGACAGGTGCTTCTGTCAGGTGCTGTTCGTCTGCAGCTCTGCACCTGAGTTCCTGTATCCTGCCTGTTTGTTGTATTGCTAGTGACCCGGCTTCGTCTGACCATTCTCCAGTCTCCTATCCGACCCGGCTTGCCTGACCTTGCTTATCTTGTTACCTGTTGCTGAACTCCTGCCTGACTATTCTTGGATCATCCCTTTTGCTTATACCTGCCTGATCTCCTGCTGAACGGACTGTCTGACCTTGCTTTGCCTGTGTCCTGTGACGCTGCTTCCAGCCTGCTTGCCAAGCATCCTGCCGCTGCCTTCTCAGCTACCTGCCTGCCTTCCGGCCTGCATCAAGCCTACCTGCGTCCGCAGCTCAGCCATCCCTGAGGGACGTCCTTCCAGACCAGTATCTGCTTCTGCTGGAACCTGCATCAGGCCCTCCTACCCACTGTGCTCAAGAGACCACTGTTCCCACTTCCAGTGGCTCCTGAACCAGCCTTTAAGAGAGGTCTCCTTCTACCAGTCAGGCTCAACTACCAGGTACCTAACATGGTGGATTGGCCTTTGGGAAAACGAATCCTCGAGCATAACATAATCTTTAATCTTTGTGTGAAGGTGCCAGTCAACCAACTGAGAAGACCAGTAATATTTAAGCATGTCCGGGAGTCCAATTCCTCCCTTCATTTTGGGACGTACTAATCTATCCCAACTTATGCGAGGGTGTTTGGATGCCCATATGAAGTTTAAGCATATTTGCTTATAAGTAGAAAAAAAGAACGGTTTAATCGGTAGGGTCTGCAGAAGATACAGGAGTCTGGGTAGGATGTTCATTTTTACGATCGTTGCTCTCCCAAACCAGGAGAAGGTGCCTAGCTCCCATTTGTGGAGATCTTGCTGGGTGGTTTTAAGAATAGGGAGGAAATTTTTCAAGAGTATAGGTCTGCTAGTTTTACCGGGAGCTGGATTCCTAGATATGTGATGGCGTGGGGATCCCAGCCAAATGGGAAATTAGCTTGGCATTGTGTCACCACAGCTGTGGGTAGGGATAAATTAAGGGCCCTGGATTTCCCAAAGTTTATTTGGAGATTGGAGAGTGATTTGAATAAGGAAAAGTCTTTTAGTAAATTGGAAATTGTGGTAACAGGGTCTGTAAGAAACAATAGGATGTCATCCGTGTAGGCAGCTAGTTTGTATTGTTTTCCTCCTATGTCTACCCCCTAATGTCCGGGTTAGTTCTGATTCTGTGAAGTAGGGGTTCCATTGTTAGTACGAATATGAGTGGGGACAGGGGGCATCCCTGGCGCCTGCCGATAGATATGGAGAAGGTGTCCGACAGGTGACCTTTTTTAAATTTTTTAATACATTTGCAAAGATTTCAAACAAACTTCTTTCACGTTGTCATTGTGGGGTATTGTTTGTAGAATTTTGAGGAAAATAATTAATTTAATCCATTTTGGAATAAGGCTGAAAAAAAATGTTAATACTTTCCGGATGCACTGTATGATCATTACGTGTCAGCAAAAATCCCCCCCTCAAAAAAACTGAGCACTAATCTGCATGCTTACCCCCCAAGCATAAATTCCCCCTCTTCCCAGTGCAAATATACCCCCCTGCTGAAATCCCCTCTCCTAGCAAAAATCTTTGCCACCCCATCCCCCAAATCCCCCCAGCACAAATACCCCCCTCCCAGATAAAATTACCCTTTCTAGCACAAATCTCCTACCCCTAAAATTTCCCCTCCAAGTACACATCTTCCCCCCCCCAACTCAAAATCCCCCCTCCCAGCACAAATCCCTCCTCAAATCGCCTAACACAAGTCCCCCTAAATCACCACTCTTATGCCCCGTACACACGGTCGGACTTTGTTCGGACATTCCGACAACAAAATCCTAGGATTTTTTCCGACGGATGTTGGCTCAAACTTGTCTAGCATACACACGGTCACACAAAGTTATCGGAAAATCCGATCATTCTGAACGCGGTGACGTAAAACACGTACGTCGGGACTATAAACGGGGCAGTGGCCAATAGCTTTCATCTCTTTATTTATTCTGAGCATGCGTGGCACTTTGTGCGTCGGATTTTTTTACACACGATCGGAATTTCCGACAATGGATTTTGTTGTCGGAAAATTTTATAGCCTGCTCTCAAGCTTTGTGTGTCGGAAAATCCGATGGAAAATGTCCTATGGAGCCTACACACGGTCGGAATTTCCGACAACACTCTCCGATCGGACATTTTCCATCGGAAAATGCGACCGTGTGTATGGGGCATTAGTATCTCCCACCCCCCCATTTTTCCTCCTAGAACAGTAATTACCCCCCGCTGCCTGCCCACCCCCCAATTCCCCCTGCCAACACAAATCCACTCCCCTTTTCTCCTTGCAGTGTCCCCGACCCCACCTCACATGATACCACAGTGCCCACCCTTTGTCCTAGCCCTGATCCCAGTGTGCTAACGTCCATGTGTGTTTTATAGCAAGTTGATGCACATTGGGGATGATTGCATAAAGCATTTGCAACACTTTCACTTATGAAAGCCTTGCAACAGTTTTGTTCCAACATGTGTGACAGATGCAGGTAGTTCTTATTGGTCTCACTTTTACCAGTTTGTAGATAAGGAAACTGGAGGTGATTAAGAGCACCTCTAAGCTGGCGTCCAGAGACATGCCAGAGTGCTCTGTGTGGGGCTGCAGTGTCTATACATCTTTGTCAGCCGTCGGCTACACAGCATTACTGAATGCCAGGGCACTATCAGCAACACAGAGCCATTGGTTGCTAGGATATTGTTGGCTACACCGCATCACTTGTAGATAGGACACTGTCAACTACATGGCGTCACTAGTTGATAGGGTGCTGTAGGCTAAACAGCGTCAATAATTAAAAGTATTCTGTTGGCTAATGGTTGCTAGGACACTGTTGGCTAAACAGCAATAGTGGTTGATGGGATGCTGTTGACCTGTAACACCGGTTGCCAGGACACTGTCAGCTACACAGTATCACTGGCTTCTAGGATGCTGTCAGTTAGTGCAGGTTCACACAGGGGCGGCACAACTTGCAGGTCGCCTCACCGAGGCGACCTGCACACGACTTCAGCAGGGACTTGCAAAACGACTTCTGTATAGAAGTCAATGCAAGTCGCCTGAAGTCGCCCCAAAAATACTACAGGAACCTTTTTCTAAGTCGGAGCAACTTACGTCGCTCCTATTAGAACGATTCCGTAGTACAGAACGGGAGGCGACTTGTCAGGCGGCTAGGTCGCCTGACAAGTCGCCCCTATGTGAACCGGCACTTACACAGCATCACTGGTTGGTCGGACGCTTCTGGCTGTAAAGCATCACTGATTGCTAGGACGTTGCTGGCTACACAACATCACTACTTGATAGGACACTATCTGCTACACATCTTCACTGGTTACTAGAACATTGTCAGCAACACTGCGTCACTGGTTGCTAAGACGTTGCTGGCTACACAGCATCACGGATTGCTAGGATGTAGCTATACAGCGGCACAACATCATTGGTTGATAATACACTGTCAGCTATATGGCTTCACCAGTTGCCAGGATGCTGTTGGCTACGTGGCGTTACTGGTTGGTAGGACGCTGTTGGCTACACACTCACTGGTTGACAGAACGCTGTTGGCTTAAAGGATTAAATTCCTACCGAGGTTTCACCTTCTATGTAATGTTAGGGAGGGGGCTGGGGAGTTATGTTTACCATAATTAACTCTGTCTGTACTGTGCTGGCACATCCCATTATCAGTTGACAACTAGATCTGAATACTGTCTGTTTTACTAAAGGATTAAAGATAGGGCTTGGGTTGTACATTGCATGTTAATTTTTGTTGGTAAAATCTGTTCCTAAAGTGTCTTTAGGTGGGCACACCACAGGGGGCTCAGGAGGGCACACCACAGGTGGCTCAGGAGGGCAAACCACAGGGGGGGAAAAGGAGGGCACACCATAGGGGGTTTAGGAGGACACACCATGGGGGGCTCAGAAGGGCAAACCGCATGAGGGCTCAGGTGAGCACAGCACATGGGGGCTCAGGAGAGCACGGTACAGGGGGGGCTCAGAAGGGAACATCACAGGGGGGGAAAGGAGGGCACACCACGGGGGGGCTCAGGAGAGCGCAGTACAGGGGGGCTCAGGAGGGAATATTGCAGGGAGGGCTTAGGAGGGCACACCACAGGTGGCTCGGGAGGGCACACCACAAGGGGCACAGGAGGACACACCACCTGAGGGCTCAGGTGAGCACACCACATGGGGGCTCAGGAGGGCATGATACAGGGGGCTCAGGAGGGCACAGTACAGGGGGGCTCAGAAGGGAACATCACAGGGGGGCTCAGGAGGACACACCACAGGGGGGCTCAGGAGAGTGCAGTACAGGGGGGCTCAGGAGGGAAGATCGCAGGGAGGGCTTAGGAGGGCACACCACAGCGTGATTTAGGAGGGCACGTTACAGGGTGGCTCAGAAGGGCACACCAAAGGGGGACTCAGAAGGGAACTGTGACGGACCCCCGTACTCAAGATGAGTCTGTCCGAACGATCTCAGCAAGGAGTTCACAACAACATGAAAAAATACACAATATATACAACATTCCAGTGTGGCTGAACAGCGAGTCCAACTAGCACAGATCAGACTGGGGTTAGACTGGAGTTCTTGGTCACCCTGTGCCCCTAATGGACAGTGATTTACATATAGGAGGGGCCAGGGGAGCTGGACACTGAGTTTCCAGAGCTCTCCAAGGTAAGCTGGGTTCCACAAGTCCCCCACCCAAAGTAACTCCCGTCACAGGCTCAAAAGTGGTTTCCGGATGCAGCGTAGTCCAGAAAACCTACTGCAGCTGATCTACTTGTTCTGGTCCCCGCCAGCCCTCCTCTCTTGTCCATTTCATATGATGTCATCCAAGTGCTCCTTGGGTGGACTAGAGAGAAGGACTGGTGGGGATCAGCACAGTACACTCTGAGGATGAGCTCACGCTCATTCAGACAGAAGCCCTCCCCCCTCCCCCCAAGCTATCCCGATGGCTAAACATAGGCATCAGAAGTTCCCGCCACCCCCAGCTGCTAGTAAACAAGTGGCAGGCTGTGGGGTCCGGGATTGGATTTGACAGCTTCCCAGCCTCGGAGCTCAGGCGGCCAATATGCCTGAGCTCATCGCTTTCCTGCGCAGCTCTGCCACTCTGAGAGAGAAGCACTTGCGGGAGGGCAAAGCGGAGACTTGATCGCGATCTAGCCATCACCTGTCCGCGGTTGACCGGTAGATTGCAATCGACGAGCTATGGACCCCCGGCTAGAGTTTATGTAGAATCCTGCTCCAAAGAAACAACAAAAAATGTAAGAAATATGTATTTTTATTATTTTTTTTGGTTTGCTGTGTTGATGGGAACACAAATGATGGGATTTTCTCAAATTTGGCTATAAACATGCGTACTTACTAAAAATACAATAAAGTTTCACTTCAAGAGCCTCGGCTTTTTTTTTTTTCCACATTCCGAAAGATATAAAATCATGTTTATATATGAGATTTATCAATAAAGCATCATTGTATACAGACTGCTTCACTTAAAAAGCCTTTGTTCTATGGACACTGCCAGAAATGTCCCTAATAAATAGACAATTCTTCTCTCAAAATCTCATAAACATTGCTCGTTCTTTATGGTAATGAATGATATGCTAAAATATACTGAGCACATCATGGTAAATAGGATAATGCTAATTAAAACGGTTTAATTGTCCATTTTCTCGGTAATGTGCTATAAATAACCATGTAAGTATATTCTTTATATATTCAGCAACTGTACTTAGTGGGTGTAAAAAATGTACAGCTAAATTGTGTATGTATGTAATCCAGGGACGTGCAGTGAGGTCAGTGACTGGTGAGGCACTGGCTAGTATCAGAGCCAGATCCACACAGGTTACATACGCCGCGATCGTTAGAGCGAGAGCAATAATTCTATCACTAGACCTCCTCTGTAACTCTTAACCTAACGGACAAATTACTAAAGTTTGAAGTTATAACTTTCAACCAGTAAATTAAATAATAAATTATTATGTTATAACATATAGCGTAAAAATATATAATTTAGCTTGATTAAAAAAGTACCTTTTCAGCAGCAGTAGATTCTCATTCTCCCTCTTAACTGTGTGAGAAAAACATGGGATTGTGGGTAAAACGTATACACGTCAACAGGTGTTTTTTCCTTCTAGTTAAGAGGGCTGGGCTGGAAGGGAGCGTTTGTCTTTTAGACATATTGCCCCCTTCTATGACACTGCAGTAAGAGGCGTGCCTCCACTGCAGCATTTTTATTGGACAGCTTGGACCAATAGTACTTTACCAATGGTCCAAGGCTCCAAGCTGTCCATTGAGCTCTGACAAGAAGTCATCCTCTCAGTCTGCAGCAAACAGAGTGTGCCAGCTTGTATTTAAACTGGCTGCTCTGTATGTAGCTTCTGACAGGCTGTGCAAGGAGCCCCGCATCTCCGGAACCATAGGTCGTAGGAGCCCCAAATCGATCTTTTTTTTTTTTTTGTTCATGGCAGGTGAGGCTCTGCCTCACCTACCTCCCCTGACTGCAGTTCCCTGTTGTAATCCATAGATGAGTCTGCATTAGACATGTGCACACTGAAATATTTCGTTTCGGAATTTTGTTTTTGTCCGAAAAATACATTTATTTAGTTACTCCCGAAATTCGTTTTTATATATTCCGTTTTTCGTTAAAAATTGCATTCGTCCGAAAATCCAAATTAAGGTCGAATCTGTCATTGAAGGCTTATGGTGTCTGTCGAATGTTCAAAGAAGATTCGATGGAGCAGCTAAACTGTACAACGCCGTATAGTTTAGCTCCGTCAAATCTTCTTAGAACTTTCAACAGACACCATAAGCCAAACTACGTGTGTACTTAGTTCTAGCTATTTTACTGCTCCTCCTCTTTGGTTACAATCAGCCAATAACATTCATCATCATCATTATTTTTATTTACCTTTTCTCCCCTACGTTGAATCTTTTCTCCCCTACGTTGAATCTTTCTCCCCTACGTCAAATCTTTTCTCTCTATGTAGAATAATCTTGGACTAATAGAGTTAAGGTTAGGCACATTCGACCACAGGTTTGATGGACACAGATTGTTATTGTCAGCGTCATGTCGAATTTCCTATCTATATCGAACTGTTGTAGCAACAAAGACAAAAATAAAGCATTTGTTTATGTCGGATCTTTTGTTTTTCGGATTCTGCACTTTCCTTATCGTTTGTTAAAATGATAACAAAAATACCTGAAATTCGGACGAAAATGCATTCGGACGAAAACGAATGCACATGTCTAGTCTGCATATGTATGTGTATCTATGGATGGGTTATGGATGTGTTTCCATGGACAGGCATATGGAAAATAATCCATAGACGTGTGTACAGATGTGTATGTATAGATGGGTGTACAGATGTGTATCCATAGAGGGGTGTACAGATGTGTATCCATAGAGGGGTGTACAGATGTGTATCCATAGAGGGGTGTACAGATGTGTATCCATAGAGGGGTGTACAGATGTGTATCCATAGAGGGGTGTACAGATGTGTATCTATAGATGGGTGTACAGGTGTGTATCCGTAGACAGGTGTATGGAATTGTGTAAGGTCTTTTGGTAAAAGAAACTTTACAAGTCTCAACTTCCTTAAAAAAACTCTTTTACTTGCCTGCTAGACAAGCACATATGTATGGGAGTGACATCAACAGTGTCTGCTCAATAGGTGAAGCAAGAAGACAGCAGACCCTGGAGAAGAGAAGGACCTGACACCAGCTGGGAAGGATGTGGGGAGCTCAGAGCTCATATCTCTGGAGGAGAGCATACCCAGGGGGTAAGGGTATCATAATTTGTAGGTATGCTGTTCACCATGATTTAATTCCACCTTAACTTCAAAGTCCATCCTCTTGAAAGACACAGATGGGGAACTTCCAGAGCCCTTTCGGAAAGTCGTAACAGAAATTTCGTGGTGCTGTAGTGATGGATGGAGAATTGAGACTAAAATCTGCCACTTTGCCTCCTAGAAATAGAACCTGTTGATTTGCCTAGCCTTGGCAATGGGATCACTTCCCGGCCAACAACACAACACTTCTGGGGGTGTCAAATGCTTGTTACCTCTCTGTGCACTGTGGTTCCTTCCACCATCCCGTATGGCACTATAGGACACAAGATAACCTATAGTCTGGCAGAAGGCACCACAACACGCAATGGAGGACCAGGCATCGCCACACCTGAAAGAATTGGATGCCCAATAGGAGGAGATGAGTGACAGAGAATATGGTGGCACTGAGGGATGGGGTGGTAAAGGACAGCTTCAATCTGTGAGTACAGTTTTGCTTGGTGTGCAGCTTGTTTAATCCAGATCTGTCTGTTCTGCCTCAAAGTAACCCACCGAAGTCAAGCTTTCACTCTCCTGATGCACACACACATCCAGAGCTCCGCTGAAAACTGGCCACCCTTGTACATGGACAACCAGGGTGCCGGTCACAGCAGTCCATCTCCACTCTCCATTGAGAACGTAAAAGAATGTCAGCCACACTCCACTAAGCTCTTCTTGCAGTATTTTGTAATAATCAATAAATTGACTGCACACAGCTATATTTCCATCCAAAAACCAACCTTCCTTAACACGTTTCACCACCCCTGGCTTTCTCCCTTATCCTTGCGAGCAAACCCAGAGTGGTGAAATGTGCCAAGGAAGGTTGGTGTTTGGGTGGAGATACAGTGCCTTGAAAAAGTATTCATACCCCTTGAAATTTTCCACATTTTGTCATGTTACAACCAAAAAAACACAAAATGTATTTATTGGGATTTTATGTGATAGACCAACATAAAGTGACACATAATTGTGAAGTGGAAGGAAAATGATAAATGTTTTCAAAATGTTTTACAAATAAATATATGAAAAGTGTGGGGTGCATTTGTATTCAGCCCCCTTTACTCTGATACCCCTAACTAAAATCTAGTGAAACCAATTGCCTTCAGAAGTCACCTAATTAGTAAATAGAGTCCACCTGTGTGTAATTTAATCTCAGTATAAATACAGCTGTTCTGTGAAGCCCTCAGAGATTTGTTAGAGAACCTTAGTGAACAAACAGCATCATGAAGGCCAAGGAACACACCAGACAGGTCAGATATAAAGTTGTGGAGAAGTGTAAAGCCGGGTTAGGTTATAAAAAAATATCCCAAGCTTTGAACATCTCACGGAGCTCTGTTCAATCCATCATCCGAAAATAGAAAGAGTATGGCACAACTGCAAACCTACCAAGACATGGCCGTCCACCTAAACTGACCGGCCGGGCAAGGAGAGCATTCATCAGAGAAGAGCCAAGAGGTCCATGGTAACTCTGGAGGAGCTGCAGAGATCCACAGCTCAGGTGGGAGAATCTGTCCGCAGGACAACTATTAGTCGTGCCCTTTACAAATCTGGCCTTTATGGAAGAGTAACAAGAAGAAAGTCATTGTTGAAAGAAAATCATAAGAAGTCCCATTGGCAGTTTGTGAGAAGCCATGTGGGGGACACAGCAAACATGTGGAAGAAGGTGCTCTGGTCAGATGAGACCAAAATTGAACTTTGTTGCCTAAAAGCAAAACGCTATGTGTGGGGGAAAACTAACACTGCACATCACCCTGAACACACCATCCCCACCGTGAAACATGGTGGTGGCAGCATCATGTTGTGGGGATGCTTTTCTTCAGCAGGGACAGGGAAGCTGGTCAGAGTTGATGGGAAGATGGATGGAGCAAAATACAGGACAATCGTAGTAGAAAACCTGTTAGAGTCTACAAAAGACTTGAGACTGGGGTGGAGGTTCACCTTCCAGCAGGACAACAACCCTAAACATACAGCCAGAGCTACAATGGAATGGTTTAGATCAAAGCATATTCATGTGTTAGAATGGCCCAGTCAAAGTCCAGACCTAAATCCAATTGAGAATCTGTAACAAGACTTGAAAATTGCTGTTCACAGACGCTCTCCATCCAATCTGACAGAGCTTGAGATATTTTACAAAGAAGAATGGGCAAAAATGTCCCTCTCTAGATGTGCAAAGCTGGTAGAGACATCCCCAAAAAGACTTGCAGCTGTAATTGCAGAGAAAGGAAGTTCTAGAAAGTATTGACTCCGGGGGGGCGCCATACAAATGTACTCCACACTTTTCACATATTTATTTGTAAAAAAATGTGAAAACCATTTATCATTTTCCTTCCACTTCACAATTATGTGCCACTTTGTGTTGGTCTATCACATAAAATCCCAATAAAATACATTTACGTTTTTGGTTGTAACACGACAAAATGTGGAAAATTTCAAGGGGTGTGAATACTTTTTCAAGGCACTGTATCGCTGTATGCAGTCAATTTATTGGTTATTAAAAAATAAAGCAAAAAGAGCTAAGTGGAGTGCGGCTGACATTCTTTCCAGATGTCATTTCAGAGTTCATATTTCAATGTACCTAAAGCTGAACTCCGGGTGCAAAAACTGTCATTTATTCCTCAATAGCCACAAAAGATATAAATCCCACTTTGTGTGCACCAAATACCTTTACATACTCAGATATTACCTTGTAAAAGTAGCAGTGACATCATCAGTGTGCTGTACATAGCCTGTGCAGAGAGCAGAGCTGTGGGAGGGGCCCAGCAGCCCCACCCACTACAGGCAGCCTGCAGAAAACTACAGGAGGGGGCGGAGACAAGACCAGTCCCCCTGCACAAGCAGAGAGAGCAGCAGTGAGCCGTCTTTATTACAGGAAGTCTCACACTGGATTACTGCACAGATCTGGAAGAGATCAAAAAAACACACCGAGATTCAAGAATATGTAGGGCTTTTGGAGTTCAGCATTAAAGTGGGAGTAAAGTGGCCTTCAATAAGGCTTACCTATAGGTACAGTAAGTATCTCCTAAAAGCGCTTTCCCCGCCTTGTTCATTCCCTGACTTAGTTGGCGTAGGCAGAACACTTTGGTGGGGGGTGGGTCAGCCACGCCTCTTGACCATTGACCTCTGGGGACCTACCTGCTGACCTTTGACCTTTTGGAGGGGGTCCCTATGCCAATGCCTGAGTCCTAACCTTGTTCTTCAAGGGGAAACCCTAACCCCTAACCCTAAACCCTATCCCCAAACCCTAACCCCTTTCTCCGACTTGTTCATTTCCCGACTTGTTCATTCCTCGACTTAGTAGGGGTAGGCCGAACACTTTGGTGGGTGTGGGGGTGGGTCAGCCACGTCTCTTGACCATTGACCTCTGGGGATCCGCCTGCTGACCTTTGATCTTTAGCGGAGGTCCCTATTCCAATCCCTGAGTCCTAACCTTGTTCTTCAAGGGGATTCCTAACCCGAACCCCAACTCTAAACCTTATCCCCAAACCCTGACCCCTAAACCCTAAGTTCTAACCCTAACCCCAACTGACCTTTGACCTATGAACTTTAACCCTAACTCTAAGTGCATCTCCACTTTGTGACTCCCCCACCCTAAAAGTAGATATTTACTTTAGATGCAGCCAGTGATGTCACCAGCGCATGCGCCCTGAAGGAGCAGCATACCCGTGCCTTTCCTTCAAAGCCGTCCCGTAAACAGCGACTCCCATGTGCAGAAGTGACTTTATCGCCTGCTTGGCCATTCATATTGCCGAAGCCTGCAAACCTGGAAAGAAGACCGGGTGAAGATGGAAGTGCCTTCAGCGGTGACAGCGTGTTGCTGAAGGGCTTCGTTTTCAGGTAAGTCTGTCATAATGTGCTAGTATGCGATGCATACTAGCACATTATGACTTAAACCATTTTTATGCGGTAGTAAACTGCCGGCGATATTTTTTTATTAAACCTGCAAGGCAAAGTTATAACGTGAAACATTATGTGAAACTTACCTCCGCTGAAGGCGCTTCCATCTCCACCTGGTCTTCCTTCCCGATTCGCGGACTGTGTGATTGGCTGTGAGATGACGTCACTCCTGCCCATGCACGCGGGAGCCGCCATTTACGGCACAGGACTCTGAAGGAACGGCCTGGGTGGCCATTCTATCAGAGCGCATGCGCTGGTGACATCACCGGTTGCACATATCTCCTAAACGGCGCACGTTAGGGAGATATTTACAGTACTTTTGGCTAAAATTCATGCACGGGAGTTTACTTCCACTTTAACTAAAAAGATAAATTTTAAAAAGTATTTTTGAAATGTCTTCTTTTACATTGTGATTTTTGTTCATTGTCGGAATGCTTTATTTTTTTCTTCTTTCCATATTCATCTTAGTATTCGAGGAAGCGCTATAAAATGGGAGGTAAGTAGGAGTATCCCATGGAGCCGTCTTTAATTAATAGAAGTGTTAATTGGGGTTAAATTCCATAAACTAGTAAAAAGTAAACAGTCGTGTCACTGATCTTCCCAAATCAGAAGAGTTAATTGTGATTTATTGAGCGGTAATTGTGTAATATTACATCATTATTATATCCTGCAGGTGAAATTACCCCAACGCTGCAATAAAAAAATCAAATCCTTTTTCCCCAATTTGGGGAGTTTCTTTCACTTTCGCAGTAAACAGGACAAATAGAGACTGTGAATCTCCCCAATTGGGGCACAGGCAGCAATAAAAACCTGACAGGGATTCTAATCCCTCTCCACTCTATCCAAAAAAACCAATCAGTGCCCACCAGTGCTGCTAATCAGTGCCCATCAGTGCTGCCAATCAGTGCCCACCGGTGCTGCTAATCAGTGCCCACCAGTGGTGCCCATCAGTGCTGCCAATCAGTGCCCACCAGTGCTGCTAATCAGTGCCCACTAGTGGTGCCCATCAGTGCTGCCAATCAGTGTTTACCAGTGCTGCCAATAAGTACCCATCAGTTCATCCTCATCAGTGTCACCTAACATTACCACCTACCAGTGCCCATCAGTGCCACCTACCCTTGCCCATCACTGCCACCTACCCAAGCCCATCAGTGCCCACCAGTGCTGCCAATGTGTGCCCACCAGTGCTGCCAATCAGTACCCACCAGTGCTGCTAATCAGTGTCCATCAGTGCAGCCAATCAGTGCCCACAAGTGCTGCTAATCAGTGCTCATCAGTGCTGCCAATCAGTGCCCACCAGTGCTGCTAATCAGTACACACAAGTGCTGCCAATCAGTGTCCACCAGTGCTGCTAATCAGTGACCACCAGTGCTGCCAATAAGTACCCATCAGTTCCTCCTCATCAGTGTCACCTATCATTGCCGCCTACCAGTGCCCATCAGTGCCACCTACCCATGCCCATCAGTGCCCATCAGTGCTGCCTATCAGTGCCACCTATCAGTGCCTATCAGTGCCACCTATCAGTGCCTCCTCATCAGTGCCCAAGAGTGCCGCCTCATCAGTGCAGCCTATCAGTGCCCATCAATACCTATCAGTGCCACCTCATTAGTGCCGCCTCATCAGTGGCCATCAGTGCAGTCTCATCAGCACACATCAATGAAGGAGAAAAATTACCCGTTTGCAACATTTTATAACAAACTATGAAAAAGTTGTTTTTTTTCAAAACGTTCAGTCTTTATTTGTTTTTTTTAGCAAAAAAACCCCAAAAACCACAAAAACCCAGCAGTGAATAAATACCACCAAAAGAAAGCTCTATTGGTGTGAAAAAAAATGATAAAAATGTCATCTGTGTACAGTGTTGTATGACCGCGCAATTGTCATTCAACGTGCAACAGCACTGAAAATTGGCCAGGGCAGGAAGGGGGTAAAAGTGCCCAGTAAGCAAGTAGTTAAATCTCCCTTTTCTTTTGCTAGTTTGTTAGTAATCTTAAGAATAAATTTGCTGACATTTTTGTAGCAAGCACACATGGATGTACTGGAAATGGAGAGAGTCCAGAGAAGGGCAACAAAGCTAATAAAGGGTCTGGAGGATCTTAGTTATGAGGAAAGGTTGTGAGCTCTGAACTTATTCTCTCTGGAGAAGAGACGCTTGAGAGGGGATATGATTTAAATTTACAAATACTGTACTGGTGACCCCACAATAGGGAGAAAACTTTTTTGCGGAAGGGAGTTTAATAAGACTCGTGGCCACTCATTACAATTAGAAGAAAAGAGGTTTAACCTTAAACTACGTAGAGGGTTCTTTACTGTAAGAGCGGCAAGGATGTGGAATTCCCTTCCACAGGCGGTGGTCTCAGCGGGGAGCATTGATAGTTTCAAGAAACTATTAGATAAGGACCTGAATGTGACCACAACATACAGGGATATACAATGTAATACTGACATATAATCACACACATAGGTTGGACTTGATGGACTTGCGTCTTTTTTCAACCTCACCTACTATGTAACATTTTGCATTGAGATCTGGCAAACTTTTGCTTCCGCACTTCTGCATTGTTAACCGGTCACATAGACTTTCTATGGGGACTACAAGCTCCTGTGCCAGCACACATTACACCGGCACGGCCCTCTGTTGTCACCATCAGGAAACTCACCCTAAGAAATACAGCAGTCCCCGGAGTGCATGCAAACAGGAAGTGGCTGCAAAGAGACTGCAGGAGATCAGCAGCACAGAGATGCAACAATGCATATAAAAAAAAAAAAAAAAAGGTGAAAACAAGTATGCTAAAAACATTATTTCAAATTCTCAATTGTTTATGATGTGCAGCGCTTAGGGGGTCGTTCATATGTGCAGCAGCCTTTGGTGGATCTTTTTTTTAGAGGTGTTTGACAGGCAGCGAGGAGGAAATATGTTGCCTCCTCAGATTCTGGGTAAGCATTCCCCTCCTTTTTTATACAGGCTTTGATGAATAGGGGTTACTTAGAACAAATCCAGCTGGTCTATATTAATGAAGTGATGAACCTTTTTGACAGTTAAAGTGGTGTTCCGGCCGAAATTATACTTTTTAAATAAAAATACCCCTATAATACACAAGCTTTTTGTATTCTAGTAAAGTTAGTCTGTAAACTAAGGTCTGTTTTGTTAGTTTATAGCAGTAGTTTGTTATTTTATAAACTTACAGCAGGCCGCCGCCATCTTAAGTGTGGGCATCTGAAGCCAGACTGTATTTCTTCCTGGATCTCATCCTTGCAGATCTCGCACATGCTCAGTGCAGCACAAGCAGTGTAATAGGTTTCAGGTCAGGTTTTTCATAGCAACAGCAGTGTCAGAGAAAGTTGCCGCCCCTTCCCAGAAGGCATTTCAAACAGGAAATGATGCGATGGGCCGCGGCCAGGGAGGAGGAAGTGAGAAATGAATACAGCAGATATACAGTAGGTGCTGAGAAAAAAAATAAAAAACTATCCAATTCGTTTACAGTGCACAGTTTAGTGAGGGATGCTGAAGAGTTGTAAAAATGGGTGGAACTCCACTTTAATACCTCTCTTTCTCTCTGGCTGATATAGTTTACCTGGCCTTGATATTATAACCTGAGGGTAGTCCTTCCCATGGGCCGGCAGGCTTTTTATTGAGACCACCAACCCTTTCCTTCCATGGACACCGAGCATACTATCCTACATCCATTCTGGGAAAGTTTCTTCTTCCCAAAGGATGAATTGATATGTAATATTAAAGACATAAGTTATTTTTTCATGAGGAATGGAAATTATATTTTTTTTTTTGGATAAAATGTAACAATCTGACCTGTACCAACCCTCTAATAATATGTTTGTATTTTTTTTAAATATGATGTATGATTCTCTTTGTTTTTGTTATAGATCTGTTTTAAAAGATCTTGATTTATCAATTTCAATATGCTACGGGTCCTGACGAAGCGGGCGATCCGCAAAACGCGTTGACCTTCTCAGCAGACTTTATGCACAGATTTTTGTAATGTACTAAATTGATAGCAACATGTTGCCTGTGTGAACAAGCTCTAAGCGTCACTCATTTAGGGCTTACGTCTACTTTTTCATTATTGGTTTTAAAATGAATAAGAATTATTATAATAATAATAATAATAATATTAAAACCTAATAATAACAAAAAATAATAGTAATAAAAATACAAGCAATAATAAGTATTGTTATAATCATAACATTTTTAAGATAATAATATTAATTAAAAATAAAATATATTTTTTCAATGATAATAATAATAATAATAATAATAATAATAATAATAATAATAATAATAATAATAATTATTATTATTATTATTATTATTATTATTATTATTATTAGTTGCATAACAAAAATAGTAATAACATTAATAACAACAATAGCAATAGTAGTACAAATAGCAATATAAAATTATTAATAATAATAATAATAATAATAACAATAGTAAAAATTAGAGCAATCTAGAATTCATAATAATAACAGCAGTAATAATATCAATTATTAAAATAAAAATGTAAAATAATAATAATATAAAATTATTATTATTATTGGCATAAAAAAAATAATAATACCAACAATATCAATAGTAGTACAAATAGCAATAAAAAATAATAATAGTAATAACAGTAATAATAGTATTAAAAAATACAATTAATAATAACAAATATTAAATTAAAATAATAATAATAATATACAATTATTATTATTGGCATAATAAAAATAATAATAATAACATTAATAACAACAATATCAATAGTAGTACAAATAGCAATATAAAATTATTATTATTAATAATAATAATAATAATAATAAAAATAGTAAAAATTATATGTATTATATGATATTTGTCAATATCAAGTAGTACAAATAGCAATTTGAAAATTATTATTATTATAATTCTTAATAATAATAATAATAATAATAATAATAACAGTAATAATAATAATAGTATTCAAAAATACAATTAATAATAACAATTATTATAATATTTAAAAAATTATAATCTAAAATTATTTTTATTATTATCAGCATAATAAAAATAATAATAACATTAATAACAACAATAGCAATAGTAGTACAAATAGCAATATAAAATTATTATTATTAATAATAATAATAATAATAATAATAATAACAATAGTAAAAATTATATGTAATACTATTTATTATAATTGAAAATCAAAATAATAATCATAATATTAAATTATTATTATTATTATTATTATTATTATTATTATTATTATTAATAATAATAATAATAATAATGCCATTTTTATTATAATAATTGTTATTATTATGATCATTTGTATTAAAAAAACATTAATAACAATATCAACAGTAATACAAATAACAATATAAAATAAATAATAATTTAATAATTTCATTAATAATTTAATAATAATATAACCAATAATATTAAAAATAATAATACAATAATTATAACAACAACAATAATAATAATTTTAATGATAATAAAAACAATAATAATATTCAGAAATAATACTGTAGCACAGAAGCTGGTCATGACAGCTCATTATGAGTCCATCCCATGGGTTATGCTGTACGTTCACAAACAATTTTGGATAAAATGCTGCCAGGGTACATACATAGGTTGAATAATGAATAGATTTCTTTCTCTCTCCAAGAGAATTTTTCTTAATTCGCCCAGTTTAATTAAAAAATCGCATTGTTTCTGAGTTGTAATTTCATCTGTGTTTTTTAACCTGCAGGTGTTTAGAGTTTTAATTAAAAACGCTAACACGTTGCGATATTAGGCTGGCGCGTGCGTTCAGCGGCAGACAAGGTGTAAATGATAATTAGAAGCGGCTGCCCCCGGTTGGTTGGTGCGCACTGGCTGCCTGTGCGGTTTGCGACTGATGTTTAGTAATTTCAGAATATAACAGGTTGGCTGGGAATGTAAATATGTATCTATCGCAGGGACGCACGTACATTCCACCGGGGTAGACGCAAGTAATCATTTTTTTTCAAATTAGGAGTCGTACGGCATAGATACTTCTGAAGACTGTAGTTAATGGGTAAACACAGGCACAGCTAAAATTATGCCAACGCTAACAGATTTAAAGGGTCAGTTCACCCAAAACTGATATTTTAGGTTTTGGATAGATTCTCTTAAAGGGCTAGTCCACCCCAATATTTAATTAAAGGTGGGGCCTAGCCCTGGTAGGCTCAGTCAGCCCCTTATATTTTATATGTTTTGCATAGTCCAAACAGTGTGATCTCCCTACCTTGATTTCTGGCTATGTTCCCAGGCCCACCAGCGTTTTTGCATGTTCCAGAAGACCCAGGAACTCAGTACAGGGATAGGGGAAAACTCTCATAATGGGTACAGCAGGTGTGCAAACCCAGGAACTCAGCACAGGGATGGTGGGAACCCCTTATTATTGGCACAGCAGGTATACAGACCCAGAAACTCAATGCAGGGATGGTGGTAAACCCTAAAACTGGGCAACGCAAGTGTGCAGACCCAGGAGTTCAGCACAGGGATGGTGGGAACCCCTCATAATGGGCACAGTAGGTGTAAAGACCTGGAAACTCAGCACAGGGATGTTGGGAAACTGTCATTCTGCTCCTTGACAGTGAGGTGTGAGGTTGCTAGTTCCTTTGCTCCTGTGCTGCCAGAGACCAGGGGCTAGAGTTGCTCCTCTGCCCCAGGAGGGATGCTGGATACTGGGGAGGACCATGGCGGGGGGCCCCCTGGATAGGCCTGTGGAAGATACTGGGCCTGGCCAAAGGAGAGATGAGTCCCTGTCTGCCTTTAGACAGAGGGTTGTCGGTAAGCTGAAACGGATTGAGAAAGAAGAGGAGAAATTCTTAGCTTTGATGGCTGAATTTAGGCAGAAAAAACAGATTTGTGCAAAAGTATACCGTAAGAAGAGACCGGCTCTGAGGCCTGAGTTAAAGGACTTGGAGTAGGCTTTGAGGAAGCAGAAAGAACTGGTGAGTTCTCTGAAGGAGAATAGCGGAATATTTAAAGAAAAATATAAAAACAAGGAACGGTTCAGCCGAATGAGGAGAGGAGCCGCTTCCTGCATGGAAAGTGACCCCATCAATGAGGAGATGCAGGTACCAACAGAGTCAGCAGAGAGTGAGAAAGTGGACCCAGAGCATGAGCCAAGCTGTTCAACACCTCAGGCATCTGCTGAGCCCTCAATGATGGAGGCCTCTGTCCCCCTCCATCTGCAGCAGCAATATGGAACATCTGAGCAGGAGGTTGAGGGAGGTACTGGCATGCTGGAGTTTATTACTAAGCTGGAATCCCCCTTGGGTGTGGATTCCTCAGATGATGTTGAGGAGATGGACACCGTTCCTCGCCCTGTGAAAGAGAGACCTGTGGAGAGAGCAAGATCCACCATGAAGTCTGCAACAACTGAGGGGAAGTCTGATCCCACCGTCAGCCATGACATTGCAAAGGTAAAAGCACAGCAAGCAGGTACAGTGTGTGTGCAGGATGGTAATGTGAACTTTAATGACAATGGGCTTGCTGAGGGTTGTAGTGCTACGGGCAGTCAGCCCAGACCCATAGACAATGTACAGCATGCAATACAATCTGATTTACCTGCTGAAAACAAAGCTTTGGGTGAAATTGGTGAGAGTAACTGTCACCTTCTGGGGGAAGAGTCTGCAGAGAGGTCCATGGACAATGCAGCTACTGTGCCTGGACCAGATACAGCAGCTGTTCCTGAGAATGGTGGAGGAGATGCTGGGAGCAGTAGTGCTACAACTCTCCAGGAGTCTGCAGTGGACAGGACTGTGGTGAACCCAGGAAAGAAGCTGCATGTTCAGAGCAGAGAGAGAGGGGCGGGTCCTGCCTCTGTTAATCCAAATTCTGCTGTCCCAGCTAAATCAGGCTCTCTGTCAGGAGGTTTGATTGTGTCTAAGGACAAGACTGCATTTGGTGTGTCTGTAAGAAAAACATATGCTGGTGTTGCTGCTACAGGATCTGGGAAGGGGGAGCAAGCAGGAAAGGACATGGAAATGTTTTATCTTCCTCCCTCTTTAAAAGGAGGAATGTTGTGCAGCTTTGATGGGAAGGTGGGGGTCTTCCTCCACATAGGAGGGCAGTGGTGGATAAGATTTTGCAGATGGGGTTTAGGCCCACAGATATCTTCGCCCTGATCAGTCCGCCCGGTTCCTATGAGTACGATTTGTCCTTTATCTGTCCGGAGTCTTTGGACATATTTTTGGAGAATAATGAGCATGTGTGTAGGGGCCTGCAAGACTGGAGAGGGCTCATCCCCAAGCTTGTATCACGCCAGCCACTCATTAAAATGGTGACAATTCTTGTCCTCAATGAGTCCATACCACAAGGGGATTTACTGTATCTGTATGGCTGGTATGGAGACGTCCTGAGCCCCCTAAAGAAGATTTTGTATGATCAGGGAATATGGACGGGGGGGGGGGTCTATGCAGTTAAAATTACAAGTAATTGATAATGTTGATCAGCATCTGCCATCCTCAGCTTTCCTGGGGATGGACAGGCTGACCATCTTCTACCCTGGCCAGCCAAAGCTTTGCAACAAGTGTGGGGATAAAGGGCATCTTGCATCCTCCTGGTCGGTGATAAAGTGCTCTCTGTGTCAGGGTGTAGGACATTTGGCAAAGGATTGTAACATTATAAATCTGTGGAATGCGGTGGGACATCCTTACAGTCAGTGTCCTGAGGCAATGCACAACAGGCCTGATCTCATGAGAGAGTTCTTCCGCCTGGACATGGAGGATGTTTAGAGCTAAGCAGCTGGAGCGCCTGTGAGTCCATCTGAGTCTGTACCAATACCCAATATGTCCGTGACTTCCCAGTTTGTGGTGCCCCAGTCTGTGCGTTTACCTAGTGTGCCTGTGTCTTCCCAGTCTGTATGTAAGGTATCAGTTACAGAGAATGTGTCTAATCCTTCTTTGTCTATGTCTTCCAAAATTGCAGAGGCAGCAAGAGGTGCTGAGGCAGGTGCATCAAGTGCAGTGCCAGTCCCCCTCCCTCGAAGCTGCAAGGTTTCTATTGAGGATCGTGGGGTGCAGAGGAGTGGGGAAGATGGCAAAGAGGCTGGCCTGGTGGTAGATAAGGGAAGGGAGAGTGGGGGGGAGGGGGGTGAAGAAGAGGATAGGTGTGGGGAGGCTGTTGATTCTGGTTTGTCCAAGGATGATATGGAGTGGTTGGAGGATAAAAGGAGGAGGGGCAAAAGAAAGAAAAAAAAGAGGTACAGTTACCTTAAGTCCTAAGGTTTTGCCTTTGGCAAATAGGTTTGGGGTCCTGTCAGATGATGATGATGAATGCGACTCGTTGAGTACGGCATCCTCTATGAATGATGAGTCCCAGGGTGCAATGAAGCGTGCTGGTTCTCCAGGAAGCGGGAGTAGTCAGGCTAAGAAACGGCTGCCTCAATTACCCTAATGGCAGTTCCCACTCAATTAAAAGTGGAAACCATAATTTTGCCAGCTTAAGATCAGTAAGTGCTCGTCATATGGCCTTATTTTTGCTCAGTGAGTTTGATGCTGACATTTTGTTTTTGCAAGAGACCAATCTGAGTAGTCTGTCTGAGTACTTATGGCTCCTTCTTGGCAAATATGGCCTGCAGGGGGGTTTCATTGTCTGGCTCAAGATTTTGTACAAAGGGGCTGAAAGCTTTCCTCTGGTTAATAGTTGGGTCAGGCAGCCCTTTGTGGTCGGCTCGGGTGTGCATCAGGGTTGTCCATTAAGTCCTCTCCTATATGTGTTTGCAATCGATCCCATCATTAGAAGGCTAGAGAGTGGACCATTGGGCAGGGTACCTTTGGGCATCACTGGTGAGCCTCCTTTGAAGGTTGTGGCCTATGCTGATGATGTTTCTGTTTTTGTCTCTGGGACTGGGGAGGCGCAGGAGGTGATCTCAGTGATAAGGCATCGGGTTCAAAGGTCAACCAGGACAAGTGTGAAGCTTTCTGGATGGGTGTGGAAGGTGAGAGCTTTGTTCTCTCGGATGACTTCCCGGAGCCTCAGCAAAAAATTCAAGTTCTAGGCATTGAATTTGGCACAGGTGGCTATGGTCATGCAAATTGGGTGAACAGGCTGGAGAATGCCAATGCCAAGGTGGCAAGCTGGAAAGGTTGGCGGCTTTCCTGGAGGGAAAAGGTTGATCTGATCAAGACTTACCTGATTCTGATTTTTCTGTATGTCAGTTTTGTTTGCGTTTTGCCAGTTTCTCTCTATACCAGGGTCTATAGTTGTTTCTTCCAGCTGTTATGGGGGAACAAAATAACCCTTTTTTAAAGGAATGTGACTTACCTTCCTAGGCAGGAGGGTGTTCTAGGGATGATCAACCCTGTAGTTTTTTACTCTCTGATGTTTGTGAAGTACAATCTTGGTAACATGTTGGCAAAGAGACTGCCTGGGTGGGTTGGTATTTTCCAGTCCTGGTTTAGGCCCTTTCTGCGAGACTGGGAAAATGGTGGGCCCGTGAAAAGCCTGAGAGTCGAGCATGATAAGCTCCCGACTTATGTTTCCCGTGTTTAAAAATGCTTCGGCAGTGGCAAGTAACAGCAAGGGAAGTCAGATCTCTTCCAAGGAAACTTCTTGAGAAGCGGATCATGAGCTCTGCTTTTTGCGAGCCACTGGCCTTAAGGGATTGCCCAAGCCTGGTTTTGGGGGTGGGTTTGCGATTGATTAATTTGGGGAGAATCCCAATGAAGTTTAGGGATCAGGCTTGGCTTGCCTTTCATGGAAAACTATATGTGATGTTTCTTTCCATGAGTGATCGGGGCTGCCCGAGAGTGGAGTGTGGAGGAGTAGTGGAGTACATGGATCACTTTCTACTTTAGTGCCCTTTTAATATAGAGGTGTACAAGAGGGTGGGGAGGGCTCTGACCCTTCCTCCCCCATATGAGTTATGCAGAGTGGGTGTATGGGGCATTCCAGACTCGTCGGGATTATGATTTGGAAACACTTTTTTTAGTTAGTCTAGTAGTCCGTTATTTCATGTGGAGTGCACAGTGTCAGGTATCCTTACGGAGTAAAATCCTCCCTGTCAAAGTGGTGGTGCATTCTGGGTGAGGTTGGGAAGATTCGGGGTCTTCAGAAAGACAGGTGGCAGCAGGAGGCCTGGATAAGGGCGTGGAGGAATATCAGGACTTTGTAGCTGCTGCCTGTTGATCTCGGGGTGTGCGGCTTTTCTTCGTATTCTTGTTTCACTCCCCTAGATTTTCAGATGAAATATATTTTTGATAAAAGGCTACATGCATGGTGACGGTGATGTTCCTTTGTCTGACTCTCTTGTAGGGATTATGCGTGCAATTTGGTTTGCACCATTTATTATGTTCTTGTTTTTTTGTTTTGTATAATTGTGTTCAATTATTATGTAAATATGTTTTATTTATTTATGATGGTTTTATTGTATATAAGTTGTTGTTTGTAAGATTTTTCAATAAACAAAATTAAACCCTCATAATGGGCACAGCGGGTGTACAGACCCAGGAACTCAGCATAGTGGTGGTGGGAACTCCTCATAATGGGCACAGGGGGTACACAGAGCTGGGATTGAGGAGATATTTCTTTATTTCCAGCCCTTGGGATGCAACAGTAAGTGTAAGGTAATCGCAAAAAAGGTGAGGGGAATTCCCCTCTTAAACAGGTGTTTCCAGAATAGGTGTCCCCATGGGAAGATTTTCCCTCACCTTGTTCTGGTGACAACTGTAAAGTATTGAACTTCTCATCACTTTCTGTCTCGGTGATAATAGACACCAGGGAATTAATATCTGTAGTGGGGACACAGACAGCAATAAAATTCAGCTATTCTAATCTATGCCTATTCTACTCAAAGTTAAAAAAAAAAAATTGGCTGTACTTTTTTTTTTTTTAGGGAAAATTATTTTAATTATTTTTAACAAGCAAGTACAGTACACAAATACAACATTAAGAACCGCCAACCACAATACGGTAGGCCGTCCCAAAATTTTTTAACAAAAATAAGTATTACACAAAAAGAAGAAGTGCATTACACTGAAACATGAACAGCCCTCCAATTGGCTGTACTTTAATCATATTTTATATAGGATACCTTAAAAAAAACATACTTTAATATGATATGCTTTAATAAGATATATCTTGAATACAATGTTCTTTTATATGATACTTTTTATATAATTTTATATGATATACCTCAGGGAAAGGGGGACATTTATCTCTTGGTATAATATCATTAACTAATAGACATTTGAGGGTTTGTGTCCTGGGTCATTTTTTGAAGGTTTAGCCAAATGGAAAGTGAGTTTTTAGGAGGAGGAGAAGATGTTGTTAGGTGCAAAATTGCATGAAAAAAAAAATATAGCGCACATTATGAGCATTTTTCAGGTGCTCCGTTGAAATCTATTGGGGCCAAAAGCACATGATCATGCCCCAAAGAAGCTTTTTCTCACAGCTGAGTGACAGCACATTACTCAGATACAGACAGGTACAATAAACTAACATGGAAATCTGAGTGAGCGGGCACAATGGAATACCATGGAAATTGAGTGAATGGGCACAATGGAATAAAATGGAAATCTAAGTGTACGGGCACAATGGAATAACATGAACATATCTGAGTGAACGGGCGCAATAATATAACATGAAAATCTGGGTGAACGGGAAAAATGCAATAACATGGAAATCTGAGGTGATGGGTATAATAAAACTACCGTACATGGAAATCTGAGTCAGTGGGCACAATGGAATAAAATGGAAATCTGAGTGTACTGGCACAATGGAATACCATGGGAAGTGGAGTGATTGGGCACAATGGAACAACATGGAAATCTGAGTGAGCGAGCACAATAATATAACATGGATATCTGGGTGAATGGGCAAAATGCAATAACATGGAAATCTGGGGGAACCAGCACAATGAAATTACATGGAAATCTGAGTGAATGGGCACAATGGAATAACATGGAAATCTGAGTGAACGGGCACAATAAAATATCATGAAAATCTGAGTGAACAGGCACAATGAAATAACATGGAAATCTGAGTGTATGGTCTCAATAGAATAACATGGAAATCTAAGTGAACGGGCACAATGGAATATCATGAAAATCTGAGTGAACGGGCACAATAAAATATCATGAAAATCTGAGTGAACGGGCACAATGAAATAACATGGAAATCTGAGTGAAGGGGCACAATGGAATAACATGGAAATCTGAGTGAATGGGCACAATAATATAACATGGATATCTGAGTGAGCGGGCAAAATGCAATAACATGGAAATCTGGGGGAACCGGCACAATGAAATTACATGGAAATCTAAGTGAACGGGCACAATGGAATATCATGAAAATCTGAGTGAACGGGCACAATAAAATAACATGGAAATCTGAGTGAGCGGGCACAATGAAATAACATGGAAATCTGAGTGAATGGGCACAATAGAATAACATGGAAATCTGAGTGAGCGGGCACAATGAAATAACATGGAAATCTAAATGAACGGGCACAATGGAATAACATGGAAATCTGAGTGAACGGGCACAATGAAATAACATGGAAATCTGAGTGAATGGGCACAATGGAATAACATGAAAATCTGAGTGAACAGGCACAATGGAATATCATAAAAATCTGAGTGAACGGGCACAATTGAATAACATGGAAATCTGAGTGAGCGGGCACAATAATATAACATGGATATCTGGGTGAACGGGCAAAATGCAATAACATGGAAATCTGGGGGAACCGGCACAATGAAATTACATGGAAATCTGAGTGAATGGGCACAATGGAATATCATGAAAATCTGAGTGAACTGGCACAATAATATAACATGGACATCTGGGTGAACGGGCAAAGTGCAACAACATGGAAATCTGAGGGAATGGGCACAATGGAATAAAATGAAAATCCGAGTGAGCGGGCACAATCGAATAACATGGAAATCTGAGAGTATGGTCTCAATAGAATAACATAGAACTCTGAGTGAACAGGCACAATAATTTACCTTGAAAATCTGAGTGCAAGGGTACGATAGAATAACTTGGAAATCTGAGTGAACGGGCACAATAATATAACATGAAACTCTGGTTGAACAGGACAATGGAAATCTGAGTGAACGTTCACATATTACATTAACGTGAAAATCTAGTTGAATGGGCACAATGAAATTACATGGAAATCTGAGTGTATGGTCTCAATAGAATAACATGGAAATCTGAGTGAGTGGGCAGAATAGAATAACATAGAAGTGCGAATGAACGGGCACAATAATAAAACATGGAAATCTGCGTGTGCGGGCACAATAATATACCATAGAAATCTGTATTTATCTTTCTTTTTTTGCACATACACACACGTACAACAATACAACAAATAATTTATTGCATCTGAATAAAAAAGTAATTTTAACATGTACTATCATTTTTTTTTTGGAAATATACATTAAATGAAGTCTATTTTTCCCATTAAAAAAAGAAAAAAACAAAAATGCCCTTTTTTTAACCATCATTTTATACAACTTGTAGACCGGACATATCCCATCCCTTTTTAAATTGTCGTAAAAATTCAGCAACCCCCCCCTCCCCCAGGTCTCATTTATTGTGCAATGGACCCCCATCCCGCACTTCGCCTAAAAAAGGTTAAAATGCAATTATCCAAAACTGAGCATTGGACACGGTAATATTAACCTTTGTGCCTCATAGACTCGTCGTCATTTTTATTCCCTTTTTTTCTTTCTTTTTTTTTTTTTTTTTGTTCGGCCGTCTTTTCATCTTTAGGACCGGAGTCCCCGTTGCTAGGCAACTGGTGCTGAGGGTGCGCAGACAGGCTGGTCTCGCCGTGCTGGTCCAGGCGCACCATCTCTGCTCCCCGATTGCTGGCGGTGCAGGGAGGGAGGAAAAAAAAAAAAAAAAGCATTTATCAAAGTGCGGACTTGGTAATGGACACTCAGTACACGGGAAATTGAGATGACCCAAAGGCCAAAGCTGTTAGAGAGACTGGTGGAGAGGCTAAAGGGTCACAATACCCTTTTCCCACCCACTTAGTGGCCAGTGAAAGATAGAACAGAAGTGTCACTGTTTTCACTCCCGGATCCCCTGGCCCTGCACCTGACATAAATGTTTGCTTGACATTAATAATAACACCCAAATATTTCACCGTGCGCACCAGACGGCGGCCTTAAAATCTCCACAAAAGGTTGCCGCGAGACCTCCCCTTTTCATTTTAAGTGATTTATATCATCCCATCGGCTCTGCGGATGCGATTCTTCTTTGTTATTGTCTGCGTTAGGAAAAAAACAATAGCGGTTCGGTCATTTGAGCGCATTGCGTTTACGGATTAAATTTATTGGGTGTATCAAAATGTATTTTTTTTTAAAAATAAAGTTTATTAAGCAAATCAAAGTACATACACTCACCGGCCACTTTATTAGGTACACCTTGCTAGTACCGGGTTGGACCCCCTTTTGCCTTCATTATTTGTGGCATAAATCCTACAAGGTGTTGGAAACGTTCCTCAGAGATTTTGCTCCATAGTGACATGATCGGATCACACAGTTGCTGCAGATTTGTCGGCTGCACTTCCATGATGCCAATTTCCCGTTCCATCACATCCCAAAGGTGCTCTATTGGATGAGATGTGGTGAGTGTGGTGCTCTATTGGATGAGATCTGGTGAGTGTGGTGCTCTATTGGATGAGATCTGGTGAGTGTGGTGCTCTATTGGATGAGATCTGGTGAGTGTGGTGCTCTATTGGATGAGATCTGGTGAGTGTGGTGCTCTATTGGATGAGATGTGGTGAGTGTGGAGGCCATTGGAGTACAGGGACCTCATTGTCCAGTGGTGAGATGATTGGAGCTTTGTGACATGGTGCATTATCCTGCTGGAAGGAGCCATCAGAAGATGGGGACACTGTAGTCATAAAGGGATGGCCATGGTCAGCAACAATACTCAGGAAGGACGTGGTGTGTAAACGATGCTCAATTGGAACTAAGGGGCACAAATGTGCCAAGAAAATATCCCCCACACCATTACACCCCCACCACCAGCCTGAACCGGTGATACAAGGCAGGATGGATCCATGCGCCAAATTCTGACCCCACCATCTGAATGTCATAGCTGAAATCGAGACTCCTCAGACCAGGCAATGTTTTTCCCAATCTTCTTTTGTCCAATTTTGGTGATCCGGTGTGAATTGTAGCCTCAGTTTCCTGTTCTTAGCTGACAGGAGTGGCACCCGGTGTGGTCTTCTGCTGCTGTAGCCAATCTGCTTCAAGATTTGATGTGTTGTGCGTTCAGAGATGGTATTCTGCCCACCTTAGTTGAAACGAGTGGTTATTTGCGTTACTGTTGCCTTTCTATCTGGAACCAGTCTGCCCATTCTCCTCTGACCTCTGACATCAACAAGACATTTTCCTCCACACGACTGCCTCTCACTGGATATTTTCTCTTTTTCTGACCATTCTCTGTAAACCCGAGAGATGGTTGTGCCTGAAAATCCCAGTAGATCGGCAGTTTTTGAAATACTTAGACCAGCCCGTCTGGCACCAACAACCATGCCACGTTCAAAGTCACTCAAATCCACTTTCTTCCCCTATTCTGATGCTCGGTTTGAACGTCAGCAAGTCGTCTTCACCATGTCTAGATGCCTAAATGTATTGAGTTGCTGCCATGTGATTGGCTGATTAGCAATTTGTGTTACCAAGCAATTGAACAGGTGTGCCTAATAAAGTGGCCGGTGGGTGTATATTATCCATAGCCAAGATGTTCAATAACATTAAAGTGTTTGTTAACTGGTCCTTTAAAGCAGATTAAACAGCACAGTGCTTGTGCCGTGTAATCTGCCCCCCTCTAAACGATAAAAAAAACTCCTTGAACCTGCCACTTCCTGTATGCCCCTCTCTAAACTGACCACGATAACCAGGGCCACTCAGCCTTGATCACCGTGGTCAGTGTACATTCCTCCATCATACGCTGCCCTTCTCTCTCCACCCTCACCCCCCCCTGCTTCCCACCTGTCAGCGCCCTCTCTGTCTCCACCCCCCCCCCCCCGCCGCTATTATTGAAAATAAAAAAAACTAAAATTGGCACTGCCAGCCTCTCTATTAGAGGCTGGCATTCCACACTATGTAAACCTTTTTTAAAAACGAGGATTCTAAAAATAGCTATTTAGAGCTATCTTCAGGCCAGTCACGTGACCCGCGGCCGCTTTACAGCTCCGATGCAGGGCTTCTGTGGGAGGAGCTGAGTGGCCACTTGATCTCCCCGGCTGACGTCAGAGGGTCTCGGAGCCGAAAAGAGGCCCCAAGTCACATGACCGGCCTGAAGACCGCTCTAAATAGCTATTGACAGAGCTTGCTTTTAGAAAGGATTTACACAGTGTGGTATGCCAGCCATTAATAGAGCGGCTGGCAAAAAAAAGCCTTAACAAACACTTTACCCACTTACCGCCAGCCATATAGCAGAACGACGGCCGGAAAGTGGTTAAGCTGCGATCTCGCGCTCGCGGGTGCACACAGCGTGGCAATCGTTGGTGCGGTGTGTCAGTCTGACACACCGCATCTCTGATCTCAGTAAAGAGCCTATGACGTAGGCTCTTTACCATGTGATCAGCTCTGTCCAATCACAGCTGATCACAGTGTAAAGAAGAAGAGCCATTTATCAGCTTTTCCTCCACTCGCACTGACAGACGCGAGTAGAGGAGAGCCGATCGGCTGCTCTCCTGACAGGGGGGTCTGTGCTGATTGATTATCAGTGCAAACCCACCGAGGATGCCCACCTGGGCCCACTAGGGATGCCCACCCATGACCACCAGCGATGCCAATCAGTGCCCATTAGAGGTGCCAATCAGTGGCCATTATAGATGCCGATCAGTGCCCATCAGTAATGCCTGCCAGTGTCTCCTTATCAGTGCTGCCTATCAGTGCCACCCATCAGTGTCACCTATAAGTGCCATTCAGTGCCACCTATAAGTGCCCATCAGTGTCACCTATAAGTGCCCATCAGTGCAACCTATGAGTCCCCTACATTGCCGCCTATCAATGCCCATCAGTGCTGCATATTAGTGCCTCATCATCAGTGCCCAACAGTGCCACCTCATCAGTGCTACCTCATTAGTGTCACCTCATCAGTGCCGTCTTATCAGTGCCCATCAGTGCCGCCTCATCAGTGAAAGAGAAAACGTACTTATTTACAAAATTTTATAACAGGAACTAAGAAAAACGTTTTCTTTCAAAATTTTCGGTCTTTTTTTATTTGTTTAACAAAACATAAAAACCCCAGTGGTGATCAAATACCACCCAAAGAGAGCTCTAATTGTGGGAACAAAATAAAAATGTTGTTTGGGTACAGTGTTGCATGACCGAGGAATTGTCATTTAAAATGCAACAGCATTGAATGCTAAAAATTGGCCTGGGCAGGAAGGGGGGTTAGTACCCTGTATTGATGTGGTAAATTATTATGATTATATGGCACTGAAAACTTACACAGCACTGTAAATACTGAACATTCATATCAGTCCCTGTCATCAAGAAGCCTACATGGTCCCTATCTCACCTACATACTAGGGGCCAATTTAGACAGGAGCCAATGAATCTACCAGCTTGTCTTTGGAGTGTGGGAGGAAACTGGAGTACCACCGCACAAGTACAAGGAGAACATGCAAACTCCATTCAGATAGTGTTCAGACTAACATTGAAATCAAAGACCCCAGTGCTGCAAGGTAGATGTACTAACCAGTGTAGCATGTTCATGTGCGTTTTTTGCATTGTAAGGTCTCCTGCATGCAGGTGCTTTTGCCCATAGAGCATTAAAAAGTCTACCACTTCTTTCCCATTTAAGGGGATAGAGAATTTTGTAGCATGAAGATCCTGCTAGTGGGACAACGTGTTTCGTGGACAAATCTGCTTCATCGGGACCTTGAATCTCTGATGCACATGACAGACTGCAAAAAAAGCATGGCTTGACATTGTTCTGAGCATATAGGTCCTTTTGTGTAAGTCCATGAACATGGACTTTCTGCATTTGGGGATATGGCCTTATACGCATGCAGTCCTGTACACGAGTACCGGGCAGAACGGCATGTACAGCCACCGCGTATTGCAGCCTGTCATTGATTTTGACAAGCTGCTGGTAGCAGGCTGTATATACTACCTGTGCCTCCTGGGTGCCCAAACATACTCTTTTCTATTATGTACACCTGAAAGCACCCATGTCCATGAGGCAATTTTTTTTTCATTTTGGCCAGAAGAAGAGGAAAACATATTGGTTTCATTCATCCATTCATCTTTTGTGCACATCAATGCAGACTCACTGTGCCCATCAACGCAGCCTCACTCTGCTCATCAAATGCAGCCTCACTCTGCCCCTCATTGCAGACTCATTGTGCCTATCAATGCAGACTCACTGTGCCCATTAATGCAGCCTCACTGTGCCCATCAATGCAGCCTCACTGTGCCCATCATCAATGCAGCCTCACGTTGCCCTTCAACGCAGCCTCACTGCACCCATCAACACAGCCTTACTGTGCCCATCATTAATGCAGACTCACTGTGCCCATCAATGCAGCCTCACTCTGCCCATCATTGTAGCCTCACGTTGCCCATAAATGCAGCCTCACTGTGCTCATCAAATGCAGCCTCACTGTGCCCATCATTGCAGACTCACTGTGCCCAACAATGCAGCCTCACTGTGCCCATCAATGCAGACTCACTGTGCCCATCAACGCAGCCTCACTCTGCTCATCAAATGCAGCCTCACTGTTCCCATCATTGCAGACTCACTGTGTCCATCAGTGCAGCCTCACTGTGCCCATCAATGCAGACTCACTGTCCCCATCAACACAGCCTTACTGTGCCCATCATTAATGCAGACTCACTGTGCCCATCAACGCAGCCTCACTGTGCTCATCATTGTAGCCTCACGTTGCCCATCACTGCAGCCTCACTGTGCCTGTCAAATGCAGGCTCACCTGTGCCCATCATTGCAGCCTCACTGTGTCCATCAAATGCAAACTCACCTGCCTGGATTATACACATGGATCTCCCACTGTGTCACAGAGCTTGGGTCTGCAATGTTCAGCGGCCAGCCACTGTAACAAAGTCCCACCTCCTAGACCGGCAGCAGCTCCTGTGATAGACAGAACACTGACCCAATGCTGGGAAATGAATCAGTGTTCCGTCTATCACAGGAGCCAGTCTAGGAGGCGGGGGTTTGTTACAGTGGCCGGCCGCCGAACATTGCAGTGTGTGAGGTATACAAGAGGAGGAGGAGGGAGGGGAGGACTCTGCACCTAAGCCTCCCAAGACTGGCCCTGGGCACCGCTGCAGCCACAGCGTAAAGCAGCCCCAGGGCAGGCGGTCTAATAGGAAATTTCCCAGTATCCCAGTAGGCCAGTCCGGCCCTGCTGCTAATGGAAACAATGTTTCTGCTTTGGAAAAAGTTCAGGACGCCATTCCCATGGATTCCTGCAGGACTCGAGCCTTGCTTATACTCCCAAAAAAGCAACAAAATGCAAGTGAGGATGCAGTTTTCAGATCCAGCACCATTGGAAAACTTCCCCCTACACTCCTGTTCTGGTTTTGTAAAAATCATTGGATGGATTGCCAGCCAACAGTTTATTTTGCTCTACACAGGATGTCCATACCCCCTTGCAGCAAAGAGGAGATTTTTCAGCCCTCACCACCCAATAATGTATAGTATGTAAGTCATCTGCTCTGTACTCTTGCCTTCTTGGAAAACATATTGTTTGAGCAATGATATAAGGCAAACTATCTCCATCTCACTCACACTTATACCCAAGAAAGCCATCAAATGTGAGCGAGAATGCAGAGTTTTCAGATCCAACACTATTGGAAGTCTTGCAGCGGAGGGCAGATTTTTCAACCCCGAGCAACCACCAGCAATGGTGAGATACAACAAAGAGAGGGAGAGAATTCTGTCACTGGATCAGATATCACTATTGAAGGTCCCCCCCTATATTTCTATTTTGGCGACAATGATAAAGATCGTTGGAAGAATTTCCAGAATTCATTCAGCTCTACATGGGATGCCTGTAACCCCTTACAGCAGAGGGCAGATTTTTTTACTTTCCCACCACCATCAAATAATGCGTGTTATTCAAGTCATCTGCTCAGTAGTTTTAACCTTTTTGGAAAACACATTAGGCGATGAAAGAAGGCAAAGTAACTCCATCTGTCTCATAAATATACAGTACTCCCAAGAACGCCATGCAATGAAAGTGAGAATGCAGAGTTTTCATATCCGACACCATTGGAAGAGCCCCCTTCTCCCTATACTCCTGTTCTGGTGTTGTAAAGAACATTGGATGGATTGCCAGCTAACAGTTCTTTCAACTCTACAAGGATTGCCCATAACCCCTTGCAGCGGAGGGCAGATTTTTCACCCCCCATCATCCAATATTGTGCGTTATTTAAGTCATCTGCTCAGTAGTTTTAGATTTTTTGGAAAACACGTTGTTTGAGGAATGATAGAAGGCAAACTAACTCCATCTCCCTCATACTTATTCCCAAGAAAGCCATCAAATGCAAGTGAGAATGCAGAGTTTTCAGATCCAACACCAACTATATTCTTGCTCTGGCGACATAAAGATCTTGGGATGGATTGCCAGCCAACAATTTGTTCAGCTCTACAAGAATGCCCATAACCCTTCCAGTGGAGGGCAGATTTTTCAGCCCCCACCATCCAAAAATATGCGTTATTTAAGTCATCTGCTTGGTAGTTTTAGCCTTTTTGGAAAACACCTTGAGCAATGAAATAAGGCAAAGTAACTCCATCTCACTCAAAATTATACCCCAAAAAAACCATTAAATGTGAGTGAGAAGGCAGAGTTTTCATATCCAACATATATGCAATATAACTTCTCCGCAGGATGTGGAAACCTTGCAAAAAGATCTGAACAAATGAATGTGGTGGGCAACTACATGGCAAATGAGGTTCAATGTAGAAAAATGTAAAATAATGCATTTGGGTGGCAAAAATCTGAATGCAATCTATACACTGGGGGGAGAACCTCTGGGGGAATCTAGGATGGAAAAGGACCTGGGGGTCCAAGTAGATGATAGGCTCAGCAATGGCATGCAATGCCAAGCTGCTGCTAACAAAGCAAACAGAATATTGGCATTAAAAAGGGGATCAACTCCAGAGATAAAACGATAATTATCCTGCTCTACAAGACTCTGGTCCGGCCACACCTAGAGTATGCTGTCCAGCTCGTGGCCACTCATTAAAATTAGAAGAAAAGAGGTTTAACCTTAAACTACGTAGAGGGTTCTTTACTGTAAGAGCGGCAAGGATGTGGAATTCCCTTCCACAGGCGGTGGTCTCAGCGGGGAGCATTGATTGCTTCAAGAAACTATTAGATAAGCACCCGAATGACCGCAACATAAAGGGATATACAATGTAATACTCTTTTTTCAACCTCACCTACTATGTAACTATGTAACACCATTGGACGACCCCCCATTCTCATTATATACCTGTTTTGGTGTTGTAAAGATCATTGGATGGGTTGCCAGCTAACAGTTCTTTCAGCTCTACAAGAGATGCCCATAAACTCTTGCATGGAGTGCAGATTTTTCAGCCCCCGTCATCCAATATTGTGCCCTTTTTAAGTCATCTGTTCAGTACAGTTTTAGCCTTTTTGGAAAACACAGTGTTTGAGTAATGAAAAATGGCAAACTAACTCCATCTCACTCACAGTTATTCCCAAGAAAGCCATCAAATGCTTGTCAGCATGCAGAGTTTTCAGATCCAACACCATTGGAGGACTCCCCCCTTATATTCTTGCTCTGGCGACATAAAGATCTTTGGATGGATTGCCAGCCAACAATTTGTTCAGCTCCACAAGAATGCCCATAACCCCTTGCAGGGGAGGGCAGATTTTTTTTCAGCCCCCCACCATCCAATAATTTGCGTTATTTAAGTCATCTGCTCGGTAGTTTTAGCCTTTTTGGAAAACACATTGTTTGAGCAATGATAGAAGGCAAAGTAACTCCATCTCCCTCATACTTATTCCCAAGAAAGCCATCAAACGCGAGTGTGAACTTTCAAATTGATCAGGATTAATTTTACTGACAATGTATCATAACAGATTTGCCTTCGGAGAGCCATTTGTTGGGCTGCAGATGTACAGAAAGTGCAGGCAGGAATAAATCAGATAACAGCCAGGTAATTAGCGCTTTACCATTTATAGAATAATAACATTGTCTGATTTATCAAAGCATTAAACAAGGAGAAGACACAACAAGTTGCCTAACATTTTCTTATAAAATATCTGGCAACATTCAATTAAGACGGGAATATAATACGTCGCGATCAGCAGTAAACGCATTTGTGCACAATCTTCGCTGATGGAAAATCAAACTATTTATTTTATATCGGGCGGCGTTCGCTCTGGTAGCGCCGTAATTCAGTTTTTACGCCGCTCAAGTGTTCTGTTTTAACTGAAATAGAAGAGCTTGTTTCAGTTGTCGGGACATTAGTCATAACCAAAGCCGGCAAGAAATGGGCCTGGCACATTGGTGTCATGTGACTCACTGAAAGCGTACCTTGGCATAATAAAGGAAAGTATGCATGTTTATTTCTGTATTCTAACCCCCCCCTCCACCTTTGGGGCAAAAGGTCACTTACTTATCTTGCCCTCGGCATCCAGCACAGAGCAGGATCGCTTCCTTCTGTGTGATTTGGGGTGCTCAGCATTCCCCTGGATCTTTCAAAGACATGGATGAGCGAGTTTGGGGTGGAGGAACTTGACTGGCCTACATAGAGTCCTGACCTTAACCCGATAGAACACCTTTGGGATGAATTAGAAGCGGAGACTCACACTCACTCACCCATCAATGACTGACCCCGCTTCTGGAAGAATGGTCAAACATTCCATAGACACACTTCTAAACCTTGTGGACGGCCTTCCCAGAAGAGTTGAAGCTGTTATAGCTGCAAAGGGTGGGCCAACTCAATATTGAACCCTACGGAGTAAGGCCCCTTTCACACTGGGGCGGTGGGGGCGTCGGCGGTAAAACAGCGCTATTTTTAGCGCTGTTTTACCGTCGTTTTTGCGGCTGTATGCGGCCACTAGCGGTGCGGTTTTAACCCCCGCTGGCGGCCGAAAAAGGGTTAAATCCGCTCGTACAGCGCGGCTATAGCCGCGGTATTGCCGCGGTATAGCCGCGCTGCCCCATTGATTTCAATGGCCAGGAGCGGTTGGCAGGACTTTTTTTACCATCCTGCCAGCGCACCGCTTCAGTGTGAAAGAACCTCGGGCTTTCACACTGAACAAACAGCGGAGGCTGTTTAGGGGCGGTTTGCAGGCGGTATTTTTAGCGCAATACCGCCTGCAAACCGCCCCAGTGTGAAAGGGGCCTAAGACTGAGATGCCATTGAAGTTCATGAGCGTGTATAGGCAGGTGTCCGATAATTTTGGCAATATAGTGAATATTACCTTTCTTAGCCAGAGGCTTCTTTTTTTTCTTATTCAGTGTAATGTTATTCTGGTAATTCTAACATGTGGCCTACTGAGTCATATGCATTTCAGTGATGAATCCACTTTTGCAGTTAGGGATGAGGTTATTTCAGCCAAAATGATTTTGCCACAAAATGTCAGATTTTCCCCTTTCTGTGTATTTGTTTGTTATTTTTGTATTGTCACTTTTTCCATTGTCTATTTTTTTTTCTGTAAAAAAAAAAAGAAAGATAGGCAAAAAGTAAAATATTGAGATTGAGGAACATTTTTTTGGCACAAGGACGGGTCCAGGATAGTTGAAATGAGCTTCTATAATCTAAAGCCAATTGCAGCCTCAAAAACCACCTTCATTTTGCCCTCCCTGTTGACTCCAATGAATTTTACCAAAATGATGACATTTTGGCAAATTCTCAAATTTTGCTAAAATTTTGAGGAAATTATATCTCTCTATTTCGACCATCTCGATTCAGCAGACATAATTTGTTGCCAAGACCTAATAGCTCCCTAAAGGGGTTGTAAAGACAGAAGGTGCATTCTATGCATTAACCACTTGCCCACTGGGCACTTGAACCCCCTTCCTAACCAGACCGATTTTTGGCTTTCAGTGCTCTCACATTTTGAATGACAATTACTCAGTCATACAACACTGTACCCAAAGAAATTTTTTGTCCTTTATTTCACACAAATAGAGCTTTCTTTTGGTGATATTTAATCACCTTAAATTTCGTAAAAAAAATTAATTTTCCAGATACCCCTTCCAGTTCATTTTCCTGACACTCCATGCAGTGGCTTCAGAGACAACAGACTACTTCTTACATCCGGACTTTCCCGTCCATTCCAGGCATCCTAGCTGAAACGATGGGATTTGAGGAACTGCTCATGCAGGCAGAACCTCCAACACATGTGGTATCTCAACTTTACGCCCTCTTGCTCAGTATTTCTTCTCCTGACCTTCCACCATTTACGGAGGTCTGGGAGGCAGAACTATGTCACTCTATCTCCTCTATTGACTTGTAAATTTTTTTTATCCTGACGCACAAGCTATCCCTAGCCACTAAGACCCAGGAAAAAGGATTTAAACTGGTAACCAGACGCTACAGATGCCCTTCGACTATACACCATTTCAACTCGGCAGTACCAGATACCTGTGTCTTGGCTCCCGGGGTACCATGCTCCACATCTGGTGGGTAGGGATGAGCCGAATACCCCCCGGTTCGGTTCGCACCAGAACCCGCGAACGGACCGCAAGTTCGCACGAACGTTAGAACCCCATTGACGTCTATGGGACTCGAACGTTCGAAATCAAAAGTGCTCATTTTAAAGGCTAATTTGCATGGTATTGTCCTAAAAAGGGTTTGGGGACCCGGGTCCTACCCCAGGGGACATGTATCAATGCAAAAAAAACTTTTAAAAACGGCCGTTTTTTCGGGAGCAGTGATTTTAATGATGCTTAAAGTAAAAAAAAAAAAGTGAAATATTCCTTTAAATATCGTACCTGGGGGGTGTCTATAGTATGCCTGTAAAGTGACGCGTGTTTCCCATGTTTAGAACAGTCCCTGCACCAAATGTCATTTTTAAAGGAAAAAATCTCATTTAAAACTGCTTGCGGGTTTAATGTCATGTCGGGTCATGGCAATATGGATGAAAATCAGTGAGACAAACGGCATGGGTACCCCCCAGTCCATTACCAGGCCCTTTGGGTCTTGTATGGATATTAAGGGGAACCCCGCACCCAAATTAAAATAAGGAAAGGTCCCTATATACTCTGAACAGCAGTATTCAGGCGGTGCAAACAAGACAGGGACTGTAGGTTTGTTGTTAAGTAGAATCTGTTTGTAATTTTGAACATTTTTAATGTGTTTAGCTCCAGCCAAAAAATCTTTTCTAAGCTTTTTGGAAAACATAGGGAAGGGTTATCACCCCTGTGACATTTGTTTTGCGTCTTTCCTCCTCTTCAGAAGATTTCACCTCACTTTTTTGTCCCAATGAAAAATGTTTTTGGAAAATTTGGGTTTTTTTGTGGAACAAGGATTGGAAAGCATCAGTGGAAAGGAGAAATTGTTTTCCCATATTAACTCTTACAGGAGAGAATTTCCCTTCCTTAGGGGTAGATTTCATCTCACTTCCTGTTGTCTCCTTCCGTTTGCAAGTAGGAGTCGTTTGTAAGTTAGATGTTTGAAAGTAGGGTCCTGCCCTATATACTCAGCAGAAATTTGGGCCTTAGGTGTTGCTGTGGCCAAAACACTGTAAGCCCTCACAGGGCCCTGCTGTGAAATATTAGATCAAGAATTGTAATTACATGCCCCTGTTGAACAGGAGCTGAAAAATTAGGCCTTAGGCACTGGTGCTGGTGCCACAACACTGCAACCCCTCACAGACACTCTAGTTGGAACGCAGGAACGAGCCCTGCTGCAAAGTATTGCATCAAAAATTGTAATTACACGCCCCTGTTAGACAGGGGCAGAAAAATTGGGTCTTAGGCACTGGTGCTGGTGCCACAACACTGCAACCCCTCACAGACACTCTAGTTGAAACGCAGGAACAAGCCCTGCTGCAAAGTATTGCATCAAAAATTGTAATTACACGCCCCTGTTAGACAGGGGCTGAAAAATTGGGTCTTAGGCACTGGTGCTGGTGCCACAACACTGCAACCCCTCACAGACACTCTAGTTGGAATGCAGGAACGAGCCCTGCTGCAAAGTATTACATCAAAAATTGTAATTACACGCCCCTGTTAAACAGGGGCTGAAAAATTGTGCCTTAGGCACTGGTGGTGGCGCCCAGAACCAAAAATGTTCTTACAAGCTATCAGCGTGATGATTGAGGAGGAAGAGGATAATTACTCAGGGATAGTCACTCAGCATCAGCATAGGCAGTCTTTGAAGGGATCTGAGATTTCAAAAAAAATTATTCGGTTACATCTGCATCAGGTGCTTGGTAGCTGGTGGTGATCCAAGACTGATTCATTTTTATGAAGGTCAGCCGATCGACCGAGTCGGTGGACAGACGCACCCTGTGATCGGTTACCACGCCTCCAGCAGCACTGAATGTGCGTTCCGAAAGAACGCTGGATGCAGGACAGGCCAGTAGCTCAATTGCATACTGTGCAAGCTCTGGCCAGTGATCCATCCTCAAGACCCAGTAACCCAGAGGATTTTCGGTGGGAAAGGTGTCCAAGTCTGATCTTGCCCCTAGGTATTCCTGCACCATGTAAAACAGACGCTGGCGATGGTTGCTGGAACCGATCATACCTTGGGGCTGCGGACCAAAAAATTGTCTGAACGCATCGGTCAGACGGCCACCTTCTCCACCGCTCCTTCTTTGACTGACCGAAGCCTCAGCAACACGTTGTCCAGAAACAGGAGTTTGTAACCTCCCAGTCTCTGGGAACGCGTTGCACAGACCTTTCTGCAAGGCCTCCCGAAGATGTTTCATCCTCTGCTCCCTCTGCGATGGCAAGATAAGGTCCGCAACCTTACCCTTGTAACGTGGATCAAGGAGGGTTGCCAGCCAGTATTGGTCCTTCTCCTTGATACCACGAATACGAGGATCCTTACGCAGGCTTTGCAGGATCAGGGAGGCCATGCAGCGTAGGTTTGCTGAGGCATTCGGTCCGGAGTCCTCTGGGTCACTAAGGACAACAACGTCCGCAGCCACCTCCTCCCAGCCACGTACAAGTCCATGTGTTCCTTGGGACTGATCCCTTAAAGACTGCTGATGCTGAGTGCCAGGCTCCACCTCCATACTGACACAATCTTCCTCCTCCTCCTCCTCCTCCTCGTCCTCTTCCTGTGTGATCGGCGGGCACGCAGGAACACTGTCTGGATAAAGGGGGCCTTGAGAGCTAAGGAAGTCCTCCTCTTCCTGCCTCTGTTCTGCCTCAAGTGCCCTGTCCATTATTCCACGCAGCGTGTGCTCCAACAGGTGGACAAGGGGGACAGTGTCACTGATGCATGCACTGTCAGTGCTCACCATCCTCGTGGCCTCCTCGAATGGTGACAGGACAGTGCATGCATCCCTGATCATGGCCCACTGGCGTGGGGAAAAAAAACCAAGGTCCCCTGACCCTGTCCTGGTGCCATAGTCGCACAGGTACTCATTGATGGCCCTCTGCTGCGTGTGCAGCCGCTGCAGCATGGCCAACGTCGAGTTCCACCTGGTGGGCATGTCACAGATTAGGCGGTTCTTGGGCAGGTTAAACTCCTTTTGGAGGTCCGTCAGCCGAGCACTGGCATTATATGACCGGCGGAAATGCACAGAGACTTTCCTGGCCTGCCTCAGGACATCCTGTAAGCCCGGGTACCTGCCCAAGAACCGCTGCACCACCAAGTTAAGGACGTGAGCCAAACAGGGCACATGGGTCAGTTGTCCCTGTCGGAGGGCAGAGAGGAGGTTGGTGCCATTGTCGCAAACCACCATTCCTGCCTTAAGTTGGCGTGGCGTCAACCACCTCTGAACCTGCCCCTGCAGAGCTGACAGAACCTCTGCCCCAGTGTGGCTCCTGTCCCCCAAGCACACCAGCTCAAGCACCGCATGGCATCTTTTGGCCTGCGTACTTGCGTAGCCCCTTGAACGCCTACGGAGCACCGCTGGTTCCGAGGAAGAGGCCATGGAGGAAGAAGAAGAGGAGGGGGTGGAGGAGAGAGGTGTGTCACAATCAGCATTTTGGAGGCGTGGTGGCGGAACAACCTCCAACACTACTGCACCTTGTCCTGCATCCTTCCCAGCTGCCAGCAGAGTCACCCAATGCGCCGTGAAACTTAAGTAACGTCCCTGTCCATGCCTGCTGGACCATGAGTCAGCGGTAATATGCACCTTACCGCTGACCGCCCTGTCCAGCGAGGCATGGACATTGCCTTCCACATGCCGGTAGAGAGCCGGAATCGCCTTCCGTGAGAAAAAGTGGCGTTTGGGTACCTGCCACTGAGGAACCGCACATTCCACAAACTCACGGAAGGGGGCAGAGTCTACCAACTGAAAAGGCAGCAGTTGAAGTGCTAGCAATTTTGCCAAGCTAGCATTCAACCGCTGGGCATGTGGATGGCTGGGAGCAAACTTCTTTCGGCGGTGCAGCAGCTGGGGCAGGGAAATTTGCCTGGTACAATCTGACGTCGGTGTACCAAAAGCAGATTGCCCACAAGTACTTGGCTGTGACACACCTAATTCTACACCTTCATTCCTCTCACTGCAGGTCGCAGAGAGGACTGAAGGTCTAGTGGGGTTGGAAATCTCAGCTGATGAGGAGCAAGGAGAGATCGTCTTTGTTCTTTGGTGTGGGTCTTTTAGATACGCTTGCCAACGAACTGCATGGCAGGTCAACATATGTCTGGTCAAGCATGTGGTACCCAAGCGGGAGATGTTTTGGCCACGCGAGATACGCTTGAGACATATGTTGCAAATAGCAGCGGTGCGATCTGATGCACTCGTCTCAAAAAAGGCCCACACCAAAGAACTTTTTGAATAACGCGCAGAGACTGCAGCGCCCTGCACATGTGGAGCTTTGGGGTGTGATGCAGTCAATGTGCTGCCCTTAGGCTGGCCCCTGGAGGGCATCCTGCCTAGTTGGTGATGTGCCACCTCCTCCTCCTCCTCCTCCTCCTCCTCCTCTCTCCTATCAGGCACCCACGTTGAGTCAGTGACCTCATCATCCCCTCCCTCCTCATCACTGGAGCAAACCTGGCAGTATGCTGCAGCAGGGGGAGCATGACTGCCAGATTTCTGTCCTTCTTGGGCACCCCCTCTGTCCGTGCTCATGTTACTGCCTTCCTCGAGCTCAGTATCATCATCAGAGCCTTCCAAACGCTGGGCATCCTCCTGGAGCATGTACCCAACACTGTGGTCAAACAGTTCGAGGGAATCCTCATGAGGACATGGTGGAGCTAGGGAAGGAGTCACTGATGACATTGAGCTGAGGGAAGAGGCCGCTGCTTTGCCAGACAAAGCACCCTGGGCATGGGTGAGAGAGGATGAGGACGGCTTGGTCATCCACTCGACCAAGTCTTCCGCATGTTGCGGCTCAACACGGCCAGCTGCCGAAAAAAAGGCCAAGCGTGTCCCATGGCCACGTGCTGATGAGGATGCACCGTCTCCACGACCAGCACTAGACACAGAGCCTGCTTGCCCTCTCTTATTGGCTTGTGACTGTCTGCCTCTCCTTCTTGGCCTTCCAGACATACTAATGGCCTGTAGCTGCACTAAGCTGGGATAGAACACCTGTAATTTTCTTCAGGTAGCTTTATATACTGTAACCAGACAAGCCTGCCTGTCAGTAGGAAGATAACAGGAACGGATCTAGCTGAACACTGTGAGCAGGACGTACTGCACTAAATGTATATAGCAGGAACGGATCTAGCTGAACACTGTGAGCAGGACGCACTGCACTGAATGTAAATACCAGGAACGGATCTAGCTGAACACTGTGAGCAGGACGCACTGCACTGAATGTAAATAGCAAGAACGGATCTAGCTGAACACTGTGAGCAGGACGCACTGCACTGAATGTAAATAGTCTAGCTGCCTGACCGTGGTACTAATAGGATCAAAAAGAACACCTGTAATTTTCTTCAGGTAGCTTTATATACTGTAACCAGACAAGCCTGCCTGTCAGTAGGAAGATAACAGGAACGGATCTAGCTGAACACTGTGAGCAGGACGTACTGCACTAAATGTATATAGCAGGAACGGATCTAGCTGAACACTGTGAGCAGGACGCACTGCACTGAATGTAAATACCAGGAACGGATCTAGCTGAACACTGTGAGCAGGACGCACTGCACTGAATGTAAATAGCAAGAACGGATCTAGCTGAACACTGTGAGCAGGACGCACTGCACTGAATGTAAATAGTCTAGCTGCCTGACCGTGGTACTAATAGGATCAAAAAGAACACCTGTAATTTTCTTAAGGTAGCTTTATATACTGTAACCAGACAAGCCTGCCTGTCAGTAGGAAGATAACAGGAACGGATCTAGCTGAACACTGTGAGCAGGACACACTGTACTAAATGTAAATAGTCTAGCTGCCTGACCGTGGTACTAATAGGATCAAAAAGAACACCTGTAATTTTCTTCAGGTAGCTTTATATACTGTAACCAGACAAGCCTGCCTGTCAGTAGGAAGATAACAGGAACGGATCTAGCTGAACACTGTGAGCAGGACGTACTGCACTAAATGTATATAGCAGGAACGGATCTAGCTGAACACTGTGAGCAGGACGCACTGCACTGAATGTAAACAGCAGGAACGGATGTAGCTAAACACTGTGAGCAGGACGCACTGCACTGAATGTAAATAGCAGGAACGGATCTAGCTGAACACTGTGAGCAGGACGCACTGCACTGAATGTAAATAGCAGGAACGGATGTAGCTGAACACTGTGAGCAGGACGCACTGCACTAAATGTAAATACCAGGAACGGATCTAGCTGAACACTGTGAGCAGGACGCACTGCACTGAATGTAAATAGCAGGAACGGATCTAGCTGAACACTGTGAGCAGGACGCACTGCACTAAATGTAAATACCAGGAACGGATCTAGCTGAACACTGTGAGCAGGACGCACTGCACTGAATGTAAATAGCAGGAACGGATCTAGCTGAACACTGTGAGCAGGACGCACTGCACTAAATGTAAATACCAGGAACGGATCTAGCTGAACACTGTGAGCAGGACGCACTGCACTGAATGTAAATACCAGGAACGGATCTAGCTGAACACTGTGAGCAGGACGCACTGCACTGAATGTAAATAGTCTAGCTGCCTGACCGTGGTACTAATAGGATCAAAAAGAACACCTGTAATTTTCTTAAGGTAGCTTTATATACTGTAACCAGACAAGCCTGCCTGTCAGTAGGAAGATAACAGGAACGGATCTAGCTGAACACTGTGAGCAGGACACACTGTACTAAATGTAAATAGTCTAGCTGCCTGACCGTGGTACTAATAGGATCAAAAAGAACACCTGTAATTTTCTTAAGGTAGCTTTATATACTGTAACCAGACAAGCCTGCCTGTCAGTAGGAAGATAACAGGAACGGATCTAGCTGAACACTGTGAGCAGGACACACTGTACTAAATGTAAATAGTCTAGCTGCCTGACCGTGGTACTAATAGGATCAAAAAGAACACCTGTAATTTTCTTAAGGTAGCTTTATATACTGTAACCAGACAAGCCTGCCTGTCAGTAGGAAGATAACAGGAACGGATCTAGCTGAACACTGTGAGCAGGACACACTGTACTAAATGTAAATAGTCTAGCTGCCTGACCGTGGTACTAATAGGATCAAAAAGAACACCTGTAATTTTCTTCAGGTAGCTTTATATACTGTAACCAGACAAGCCTGCCTGTCAGTAGGAAGATAACAGGAACGGATCTAGCTGAACACTGTGAGCAGGACGTACTGCACTAAATGTATATAGCAGGAACGGATCTAGCTGAACACTGTGAGCAGGACGCACTGCACTGAATGTAAATAGCAGGAACGGATCTAGCTGAACACTGTGAGCAGGACGCACTGCACTGAATGTAAATAGCAGGAACGGATCTAGCTGAACACTGTGAGCAGGACGCACTGCACTGAATGTAAATAGCAGGAACGGATCTAGCTGAACACTGTGAGCAGGACGCACTGCACTGAATGTAAATAGCAGGAACGGATCTAGCTGAACACTGTGAGCAGGACGCACTGCACTGAATGTAAACAGCAGGAACGGATGTAGCTGAACACTGTGAGCAGGACGCACTGCACTGAATGTAAATAGCAGGAACGGATCTAGCTGAACACTGTGAGCAGGACGCACTGCACTGAATGTAAATAGCAGGAACGGATGTAGCTGAACACTGTGAGCAGGACGCACTGCACTAAATGTAAATACCAGGAACGGATCTAGCTGAACACTGTGAGCAGGACGCACTGCACTGAATGTAAATAGCAGGAACGGATCTAGCTGAACACTGTGAGCAGGACGCACTGCACTAAATGTAAATACCAGGAACGGATCTAGCTGAACACTGTGAGCAGGACGCACTGCACTGAATGTAAATAGCAGGAACGGATCTAGCTGAACACTGTGAGCAGGACGCACTGCACTGAATGTAAATAGCAGGAACGGATCTAGCTGAACACTGTGAGCAGGACGCACTGCACTGAATGTAAATAGCAGGAACGGATCTAGCTGAACACTGTGAGCAGGACGCACTGCACTGAATGTAAATAGCAGGAACGGATCTAGCTGAACACTGTGAGCAGGACGCACTGCACTGAATGTAAATAGCAGGAACGGATCTAGCTGAACACTGTGAGCAGGACACACTGCACTAAATGTAAATAGTCTAGATAGAAGATAACAGGAACGGATCTAGCTAAACTGAATACAGTGTATATATATATATGCAACACCTGGGATGCATATATATACACAATACACTGTAAGTGCAGCTAACTGACTGACTGTTCTGCCTAATCTATCTAACTCAAATCAAATGACACTGTCTCTCTCTCTCTCTATCTCTCAGCACACCGGAACACACACTACACAGGGCCGCCGTGCAGGCGGCCTTATATAGTGTGGGGTGTGTACTAAATCCCCTGAGCCATAATTGGCCAAAGCCACCCTGGCTTTGGCCAATTACAGCTCTCTCTACTGACGGCGCTGTGATTGGCCAAGCATGCGGGTCATAGTGCATGCTTGGCCAATCATCAGCCAGCAATGCACTGCGATGCCGCAGTGAATTATGGGCCGTGACGCGCCACACGAATTTGGCGCGAACGGCCCATATCGTTCGCAATTCGACGGACGGTCGAACAGCCGATGTTCGAGTCGAACATGGGTTCGACTCGAACACGAAGCTCATCCCTACTGGTGGGAAAGCCCTCCCACCAGATGTGGAGCATGGTATTTTGGCAACAGATCTTCAAACTATATAGCAAACTGATGGCGACTTCCATTCAACCTTTACATGAGGTGCCTCTCTTATCTATACTCCCTGGCAAATTCAAATCTATTAAAAAAGATGTATTGCGACACTTTCTTGCAGCGGCCAGAGCAGTGATTCCCCCGTCACTGGAGAACGACAACCACGCCTTCCTTGGAGGATTGGGCTACTGAAGTGGACCGCATAAGGCACCTTGAACGTCTGTTGGCGGAGGAATATGGTAAAGACAGTTTTCTCTCACTTGGACTTCACGGTCCATGTTCCGATACTCCTCGGAGTTTATCTCCTGGGCCGAGATTCGCCTAGACAACGTCGCCTTGGGACTATGATGGAGTGCTTCTTGTCCCCTATTTTTCTGCCCCCTCTTTTCTGCCCCTTTTCATTTTCCTCTTTGTCTGAATACACACTTAGGAATCCATTGAGCAAATGTACCATGACTTCGACTTATCCATTGTTACTGATTCAGTGTGTGACCCCTACAACATATTATTTTTCAAAAAGACAGGTTTTTCATATAACCTTTCCTGATTCACCTATGATCCCCTTTTCTGAAATGATGGTGAATGTTACTTTAACCTGTAATGTTTTCAGGGGTTGCTATCACAGATGGTCTCCTGATGTGCCTTATAAACATGTTTTCACTCCATTTTTATGTAATCTGGATATGCATTTGTTCCGACATAAGTGATACCTATTGTTGGTGTACCTTACCAATGTTTGTAATGTTTACATTTTTTTCTGTCTCTTTTGTTCTACATATGAATAAAACAAGATTGAATTAAAAATGCATTTTTCTTCGTTTCTGTTATAAAATTTTGCAAATTAGTAATTTTTCTTCATAAATTTTGGCCAAAATGTATACTGCTACCTATCCTCTGGTGGGCTCCTTCACACTGTGACACCAAAAATTCCAGGCTATTACTTTTTTTTATAAATTATTGGCCTTCATCTGATGGATCTGACATTGTCCTGTACACAGAAAGACACCATTAGAGGATCCTCAGCCTTCATCTGATGGATCTGACATTGTCCTGTACACAGAAAGACACCATTAGAGGATCTTCAGCCTCCATCTGATGGATCTGACATTGTCCTGTACACAGAAAGACACCATTAGAGGATCTTCAGCCTTCATCTGATGAATCTGACATTGTCCTGTACACAGAAAGATATCATTAGAGGATCCTCAACCTTCACCTGGGGGTGGCATTGGCTCCTGTCCTAAGGTAAGTTAGGTACCATTACTGGTTTGGGGGCCTCTCTCCCCTAGGTCTACTATCAGAGCAATGATTTAAGGGGCAACTATCAATTAGATACCACTCTCTTACTTAAATTAATGTTTTGGGGGGCCGTTCTCCCATAGGGCCCCTATCTCACAGACACCAATGAGTTTGTGCTATTCTTCCCTGGTAGTCACTACCCCACTGATAATAAAATTAATATTAATTTGGGGCTATTCTTTGCCGGGGGCAACTATATCACTGATGCCAATGAATGAGGAATATCCACCACTAGGTGCCAAAATCCCACTGAAACAATATTTTGGGGGTTGTTTTTCTCGGGGGGGGGGGGGGAGAGAAATCCCTTGTGCACCAATGATTGGAGGGGGGAGGGCTTGTCATTGTGTCTATTTAAATTACAGTATGTTCTAAACACTTACTGACTGCCCCATAGCAGATATACTGCTACAGGACGGTTGCTCTGTACAGAATCACATATATACACGTGATTCTGCACTTCCGTCTACAGGGGGCGCATGCATGCCACCGGCTGGCCGCTTCTGCTGTGATTACTCACAGCAGAAGCTGAGCTGTGGGTGTCGGGCACTGGATGTCCGCCAGCATCCGCCGAACACCGGGCAGAGACGAAGAACAGATCTATGTAAACAAGGCAGTGCTCCGTTCTCACTGGGGGGGGGAGGGGATAGATTTTGTGTTCCTGGAAAGCAGCACTCGATTTACACCAAAACACAGGCTAGGCACACAGTTAACCCTTTGACCACCCCTGAGGTTAATCCCTTCCCTGTCATTAGTACAGTGACAGTACATATTTTTAGCACTGATTACTGTATTAGTGTCACTGGTCCCTGCAAGGTGTCAAAAATAGACCAAGTGAAAAAAATTAGCTGCACACCAACATCCGTCCAACAGGTTTATTGAAAGGCTGTCACCAGGACTAAAACAACGGACCAAGGGGTGACGACGTTTCACACATACATTGTGCTTCTTCAAAACCCCTGGAGCAGCCATCTGTCTCATTTCAGGTGTCAAAAGTGTCCAATTGTTCACCACAATATCGCAGTCCCACTATAAGTTTCTGATCGCCACAATTACAAGTATAAAAAAAATAATTAAATTAATTCCAATATATGTTCCATGGTTTGTAGACGCTAAAACTTTTGCGCAAACCAATCAATATACGCTTATTGGGATTTTTTTTACCCAAAATATGTATGTAGCAGAATACATTTTGACCTAAATTTATGAAGAAATTATTGGATGTGCTTTATAGCAGAAAGTAAAAAAATATATATTTTTTACATTTGTTTATAGCGCAAAAAATAAAAAAACACAGAGGTGATCAAATACCACCAAAAGAAAGCTCTATTTGTGGGAAAAATAAGACATTTATTTGGGTACAGCCTTGCATGACCGCGCAATTGTCAGTTAACCACTTCAGCCCTGGAAGGATTTACCCACTTCCTGACCAGGCCATTTTTTGCGATATGGCACTGCATCGCTTTGACAATTGCACAGTCGTGTGACGCTGTCATTTTTTATGAATTTTTTTATATTGGTAATGACGGCAATCAGTGATTTTTAGCGGGACTGCGACATTGCGGTGGACAGATCGGACACCTAACCGACATTTTTGACATTTTATTACAGTGATCAGTACTAAAAATATGCACTGTTACTGAACTAATGACACTGGCAGGGAAGGGGTTAACATCAGGGGGCGATCAAAGGGGTTAAATGTGTTCCCTGTTTGTGTGTTCTAACTGTATGGGGGGGGGCGGTGTGACTGTAGAAACACACAGATCCGTCTTCCTGCTTAGCAGAAAGACAGGATCTCTGTGATCTCCCCTGTCAGAACGGAGATCTGCCTTGTTTACAGCGTTCGCGGGTGGGCTGACGCGCTGATTGGCTCCCCCTGCTGGCCGATGAATGGGAGCGCGCCCACAAAATCACGTTTCCAGAGCCGACGTACAGCTACGGCGATTTGCGGGAACGAGCCGACCTGCCGTAGTATAATGGCTGAGGCTGGTCGGCAAGAGGTTTTTTTTAAATTTTTTTTTATATTCTATATTTTATTATAAATATTTCTCAGGAATAGAATAAGTAACAGTCACATTCCTTATTTAAATCACATGCTACTCCCTTCCCATCAATTCTCCCCTCCCCCCCCCAAAAAAAACCCCCACCCCCTCAATTTAATAATTGGGTAAATTATTCCCTCCCTCTTGGTCGGCAAGAGGTTAAAGGGGGGTTCCGGACGCTATTCATTTATTTTTTAGTTTTTTACAAACACTGTAGCTGCTGACTTTTATTAAGGACACTTACCTGTCCAGGTAGCCCGCGATGTCGCCTTGCGGCTTCACTGCCCGTTTCCTACTGCACATGCGCGAGTCGCGCGGCGCTTTGTGAATGGCCCCATTGTTTCCTGGGGGACACACAGTTCCCAGAAGGCAATGGGGCTGCTCACCGAAGGAGGAGGAAGCGCCGCAGAATAGGAAGAGGCAGATTAGGAAGACTGCTTAGCAACAGGGGTTTCAGGTAAGTTAAAAAAAAAATAGTTCTAAATTTTTTTAAATGAATTTTAATGCTATTTCTGTTTTTAGGGTGGGCCTCCACTTTAAAGTAACGCAGTGCCGTATAGCAAAAAATGGCCTGGTCATTGAGGGGGGGGGGCAAATCTTCCGGAGGTCAAGTGGATATTTTTGACTAATTACTCTGTAATACATTTAAAATACTTATTTTGCATTCCTATATTTTTACGGTATGAGCCCAAACTTGTTTTAACTCTTGGGGCATGGAAAGTTTTGGTAAATTTCCAGGCCCTGGTCTCACGAAGCTTGACAACCGTTTTTACTGGAGTGATTTGGAGGTCATTATAACTACATTTTTAAATTTTCAAATATTTAAAAAAATCTCATTTTGGGGACAATGAAGACTCACAATATGGTGAATCCCTAATTGTAGCTATTTTAATTTATGTAACTTATTATAAAGATATTTTTACCTTGTTTAGGTTTGGATGACACCGACCTCTGCTCCGCCATAAATTTTACTCCTTGATCCCTTAGTCAATAACATCTGCTATCGTCATTGTGCCCCCCCCGATAGAGATGTGTTATTACCGCCATAAATTCTTTCCTCCGCTCACATCGCTGGCGGCAATATGCAAAGCAAAATTGATCCAAAATATGATGCTAATGACAGTATCTTTATCCCCGGAGTGGCGAATGTTTGCAGCAAATGTGTTGGTCGGTTCCTGGGTCAGCCAATCCGAAGTCAAACTGGGCCAGAACTTTTCTCTCCGGTCCTTCAAGAACTCCCAGTCCTGGTTAAAGAAAATATAATATGTTTGTGCTTATTTACCATACACTAAAAAATATATATATATATTTTTAAAACTTTTTTTCATTTTCCTTCCTTCAAATAAATATAAAACATTGAATCAGAATAATTTGTAGATACAAATTATTCTGATTCAATGTTTTATATTTATTTGAAGGAAGGAAAATGAAAAAAAGTTTTAAAAATATATATATATTTTTTAGTGTATGGTAAATAAGCACAAAAATATTATATTTTCTTTAATATTTAATATTTTTTTGCTTATTTACCATACACTAAAAAAAATATATATATTTTTTAAAACTTTTTTTCATTTTCCTTCCTTCAAATAAATATAAAACATTGAATAAGAGTAATTTGTATCTATCTGCCTTTCGAGGCCAACATATAGACTAGAGGAGGGGTCCCCTTTCTCACCCTGCTCTGTTCATTGTTTTTCCTGAAAATTTGCATTTGATAAATGGCTGCACAAATATCGTATAACATAAAAAAAAAATTGTAACAGTGACCATTTGATTCTCCAGGGCATCTGCTTTCCAGAAAATATAATATTTATGGGTTGTATGTAAACTTTTAAAAATGCTGATTTAAAAAAAAATAAAATAAAATTAAAAAAATTGCCCCGGCAGGGAAGTTGTTAAAGAGGTGGTAAACCTCAGTAAAAAAAAAACAAAAACAAAGACAAAGGCATAATGAGCTAGTGTGCATCACATACTAGCTCAATATGAAATACTTACCTTAGAACAAAGCTGTTGCAGCGGCGCCTGCACACCACTGACACGGCTGGCATTTCCCCCCCGGAGTTTCTTTCAGGTTCGCAGGCTCCGGCCCTGTGATTGACCGGAGCCGCGATGATGTCACTCCAGCGCATGACGTCACGTTATGTGATGAAACGCGTAAGGCTGGAACGCACATTGCGCCGCATCACGTCCTGGTGGAACGCGCACTGACTATGCTGTGGTTCTGGTGGCTTCCATCGCCTCCGTCTGTCTATTGGGGTGGTTTGCAAAGGAGGATACATTGTTTTATTGTTTTACTTGTATTTGTAGCCATTAAGATTTTTCACAAAATACCCTACGTTGTCATGCTACGAGGAGTCCGTCCTCTCTTATTTCTCTCCTGCACCCATTTGGAGCCACATTCCATCCTGAGGAGGAGGATATTGGAGGATTCGTTTAAAGACCCTAGGAGGTCGGGGAGAGCCCACAAGCACTTATGATCCTTTCTGCCGTATGGTAGTAGGATCTACAACATCTGGTGAGTGGATATCTACACATTACCTGTTTGCACCATCCATGCAGGAAGATTTTTTCATCCAGGATCTTGTTTGGAACTTTTTTTTTTATATTTGGACTTTTCACAAGTTTTTTTAGTAGTTATCATCCACATTACCTATTTTTTGGTCACATGGTTTACATTTATTTAGGATATCCTTTCCATTTTTAATACATACATTCATTATTACAATTTTGGAGCCTTGCATGCGCTGTTTGCACAATAGGTTGTGCACGTTTACATACCGTTTATTTAAGTTGAACGGCAGCTGCTATTTTAATATAAACAAAGTCAGTGCTACTAGCCATACATCACATAGAAAGCAGAGATCCCGGGTGCTCGATCCACAGTCGCTGGCTGAGTAGGTAAATTAGGAAAAAGTTGATCCGCACTCCGGTGATTGCTCTTAAGAAGTATGATATTTATTGACAAGCCACAGTGACCAAACGCAAAAAAGAACAGTTGACGCGTTTCAGCCTATAAGGCCTTAGTCATAACCACTTGTATTGGTACCACTTGTATTGGTTTAATTGGTTCTTTGGGGCAGGTGGTTTTATTTACAAGCTGTTAAAGAGGTGGTAAACCGCAGAAAAAAAACAAAAACAAAAAAAAACCTGCAAGACCAAGGCATAATGAGCTAGTATGCATCACATGTTCTACCCACCTGCTCTGTGCAATGGTATTGCACCGAGCAACCCCAAACCTCCTCTTCTGGGGTCCCCCGCTGGCTACCTTGACTTCTGCCTTTCTGTGTCTGCCCTATTGACTCACACAGCCTGGCTCGGCCCTGCCCCCACTCTCCTCTTACAGGGTTTGACTAACAGCAGCAGAAGCCAATGGCTCCCGCTGCTCTCAGCCAAGCTTTTGATAGCGGGGGAGAGAGAAGAGAAGACCGGCAGACGGGCACATCGCTGGATCTATACAGGATTCAAGTATTTGGGGGGGGGGCAGTGATTCTGCTTTTTTGGGTAGGGGACGTGCGTGAGCGCGCACCACCAGCACGCCGCCTGTGCTGTGAATAGTCACAGCACAAGCTGACCAGCGGGTGCTGGCCAATGGATGACCGCCGGCACCCGTTGATCGTTGTTTCTTGTCTGGTCATTAGCCTAGGCTTATGACATCATTCACAGCTCTGTCTCTCACTCTCGTGAGAGCTTTCCAGGAAGGTAGGGGGGGGTGAGTCATAATAAGGGAGGGCCAATGAGAGCTGCAGAGCTGGAGGTGTGCCTCTGTGTGTCTGTGTAAATCCAGGAAGTGAACAGGCAGCAGCTTCAGCTGCCCACAGTTAAAATGGCTGCAGCCAGACTCAGTGGAGGGAGATTTCTGCAGCATATTTGGCAAGTACAGAATCACAGTATATGTAAAATAATCAGCAAAGTGGTTGGAGGGAAGCTTCAGAGTGGCAAAGGTGTTTTTATTACAAATTATGTGAGCAGACTGCAGTTCCTCTTTAACTAATATTTTTGTTGTATAATTCTCCTTTAAGGGGGCGTGTGCTAAGCCTACATAGTTTTGCTAATACAGTGGAACCCTGGTTAACGAGCTTTTTAAAGACGAGCAACTTTTTTTTTCTAAAATACTGACTTGGTTTGCGAGTGTTGTCTCGCAAAACAAGCAGAATTCAAGCTAATGGGCGGTGCAGTTCCGCATTTGGCCAGAGGTGGGGGGGCGCCGGGGACACTCAGAACGATTCGGAGCAGTTCGGAAATACTCGTAATGACTCGAAATGCTTTCCGAGTTCAGCCGGGCTGTCCCCGAGTGTTTCCGAGGCTCTCCGGCTCCCCCCACCCCACCCCTGGCCACGTGCAGTATTGCATGTAATAAAAGTCAATGCGGAACTAATTATCTTCGTTTCCATTGACTTCTATGGGGAAACTCACTTTGATATGCGAGTTCTTTGGATTACAAGCATTCTCCTGGAACGGATTATGCTCGTAATCCAAGGTTGCACTGTAGGTGTCCCCTCTCAAAAAGTTGGGGGGTATGTAGTTTATTCTTGATGATGTATAACTCAATTACATTTTTTTATTTTTAATATCTTTTGAAGTTCAGCCATAAAAGGGCCTCCATTTTTTTTAACTTTTATTTTTTTTTAACCGCATTGTCCTAAGGTTTTTTCGCTTTTGTTTTTTTTTTTAAGTTTAAATCCCATCTCTCCAGAACGATCGGTTGGTATCACAAACTGTAATTCTGAAATTCACAACGTCTTATTTTCCAAAAAAATAAAAAAAAACCCCAAACAATGTTGTTCCGAAGACAGAAAAGTAGCTTTTGGTTTACGGCTAACGTATCCAGCGAGGCGGCCCGGGGCTTTTACAGACAACGCTCCTACACAAGTGATTCCATCTCCAACAATGTCATGTATCATTGCTGTTTATATCGCATTCCTACACATGCCAATAAAACCGGCCGTAATATATGTTGCCAAAAGCGCCTGCGGACTTTGCAGAATGGCACCTCCAACGTCCCAGACCCATTGCTAAGTATTGTTGTGGATGCCGAAGAATCCCCCCCCCCCCTCCTCCATAGCCATGTATATAAGTTGACTGGCTGACTCTGCAAATGATTTCTTTCACTGGGAAGGGACCCGAGGGTATGGGGGGCTGGGGAGAAGATACAAATGGAAAAAAAAAGGACATAAATGGCGCAGGGACAATGCTACCTTGTACTGAGCAGTCATATATCAGGGGGATCATGAGAGGAGCACAGAATGCCTGCAGGCAAGGCTCTCCTTCCCATTCCATCAAGAGATTTAACTTCGCAAGAGAAGCTATTTAATTCTATCATTTTAACTCAAATTCTTAAGTAGCGCGCGATATCTTCTAAAAAAAAAAAGAAAAAAAAATGTTCTAATGTGTAAATGTCTTCCTTTTATACCAATAGATAAAAAGAGCTGATTTCAAGTGAACCTATATCTTTTCATGTTATGCGCATGCATGCTAGGTTAGGAGTATGCGTAACACTTCCAGGTATCTATAACATTTTACAGAGAACACAATGCTCCCCATGGCAATACCTTCATTTGTATTTCTCTCCAGAAGGATAGAGCCATGTTGTTCAGGCATCAGCCAGACTTGCTAGACAAAAACTCACCCAACCTCCACCGCATGATTGTAGAATGATGAGCTGAATATCTGTTTATGTGTCCCATAAACATCAAAATAGCAAGAAATGCCGGAAACTCGATTGCTCTTTCTTAAATCTTTATTGAGCACTAACCGCAGTTTCGGCATCTAAAGTGCTAACATGTTTCAGCTGGCGCCTTCTTCATAGCAAATGCAAACTGCTATGAGGAAGGCTCCGGCCGAAACATGTTAGCACTTTGGTTATCTGAATATAAGTTTATGTGTCCCATAAACATCAAAATAGCAAGAAATGCTGGCAACTCGATTGGTTCCTTTTAAATCTTTATTGAGCACTAACAGCAGTGCGGAATCTAAAGTGCTAACATGTTTCGGCTGGAGCCTTCCTCATGGCAAATGTAAACTGTTATGAGGAAGGCTCCGGCCGAAACATGTTAGCACTTTGGATATCTGACTATCGGTTTATGTGTCCCATAATGAACAAAATAGCAAGAAATTCCGGCAACTCGATTGCTTTTTCTTAAATCTTTATTGAGCACTAACAGCAGTGCGGCATCTAAAGTGCTAACATATTTCGGCCGGAGCCTTCCTCGTAGCAAATGCAAACTGTTATGAGGAAGGCTCCGGCCGAAACATGTTAGCACTTTGGATATCTGACTATGGGTTTATGTGTCCCATAGTGAACAAAATAGCAAGAAATTCCGGCAACTCGATTGCTTTTTCTTAAAGTGGTGTTCCGGCCGAAATTATACTTTTTAAATAAAAATACCTCTATAATACACAAGCTTAATGTATTCTAGTAAAGTTAGTCTGTAAACTAAGGTCTGTTTTGTTAGTTTATAGCAGTAGTTTGTTATTTTATAAACTTACAGTAGGCCGTGGCCATCTTCAGTGTGGGCATCTGAAGCCAGACTGTATTTCTTCCTGGATCTCATCCTTGCAGATCTCACACATGCTCAGTGCAGCACAAGCAGTGTAATAGGTTTCAGGTCAGGTTTCCATAGCAACGGCAGTTTCAGAGGTAGTTGCTGCCCCTTCCCAGAAGGCATTGCAAACAGGAAATGATGCGATGGGCCGCGGCCAGGGAGGAGGAAGTGAAAAATGAATACAGCAGATATACAGTAGGTGCTGAGAAAAAAATGTAAAAAATATCCAATTTGTTTACAGTGCACAGTTTAGTGATGGATGCTGAAGAGTTGTAAAAGTGGGTGGAACTCCACTTTAAATCCTTATTGAGCACTAACAGCAGTTGCGGCATCTAAAGTGCTAACATGTTTCAGCTGGCGCCTTCTTCATAGCAAATGCAAACTGCTATGAGGAAAGCTCCGGCCGAAACATGTTAGCACTTTGGTTATCTGAATATAAGTTTATGTGTCCCATAAACATCAAAATAGCAAGAAATGCTGGCAACTCGATTGGTTCCTTTTAAATCTTTATTGAGCACTAACAGCAGTGCGGAATCTAAAGTGCTAACATGTTTCGGCTGGAGCCTTCCTCATGGCAAATGCAAACTGTTATGAGGAAGGCTCCGGCCGAAACATGTTAGCACTTTGGATATCTGACTATCGGTTTATGTGTCCCATAATGAACAAAATAGCAAGAAATTCCGGCAACTCGATTGCTTTTTCTTAAATCTTTATTGAGCACTAACAGCAGTGCGGCATCTAAAGTGCTAACATGTTTCGGCCGGAGCCTTCCTCATAGCAAATGCAAACTGCTATGAGGAAGGCTCCGGCCGAAACATGTTAGCACCTCGGATGCCGCACTGCTGTTAGTGCTCAATAAAGATTTAAGAAGAAGACGTTGAGTTGCTGGCATTTCTTGCTGTCAGCCAGGCTCACCACCTACTTCATGGACTCCCTTCCTGGCTCACAATTATATGCGCTATATTGTCAAAAGTATTGGGGCGCCTGCCTTTACACGCACACAATGTGTAATGGCATCCCAGTCTTAGCCCGTAGGGTTCAATATTGAGTTGGCCCACCCTTTGCAGCTATAACAGTTTCAACTCTTCTGGGAAGGCCGTCCACAAGGTTTAGAAGGATGTCTATGGGAATGTTTGACCATTCTTCCAGAAGCGCATTCCACTGATGTGGATGAGAAGGCCTGGCTCGCAGTCTCTGCTCTAGTGCAGGCCAGTCAAGTTCCTCCAGATTATAAACGGACCTTGATTAGTGAAACACGTTAATCTTGCCATGCCTGCACAGAGGTCTCATGATGTCTTATGATGTACCTTGATGGATTTTTATCTTCAATCAAGTAATCATCACTGCTTAATACCTGGGAGTGTGGTAAACCTTTCTTAAACCATTGGCTCTTATTCAGGCTGTGGACTGAACCTGCACCACAAGGTTGAAGGGAGCAATCATTCTCAACTGGAGAGGCAGAGCTCTGTCTTTGTTTCAGTTAGTCAAGTTCCTCCACCTCAAACTCGCTCATCCATGTCTTTATGGACCTTGCTTTGTGCACTGGTCCAAATCATTTGGTGTTGGGGGTATTATGGTGTCGGGGGAGGGGGGATTATGGTGGGGGGTTGTTTTTCAGGGGTTGGGCTTGGCCCCTTAGTTCCAGTGAAGGGAATTCTTAAGGCGTCAGCATACCAAGACATTTTGGACAATTTCATGCTCCCAACTTTGTGGGAACAGTTTGTGGATGGCCCCTTCCTGTTCCAACATGACTACGCACCAGTGCACAAAGCAAGGTCCATAAAGACATGGATGAGCGAGGTAGGGGTGGAGGAACTTGACTGGCCTGCACATAGTCCTGACCTCAACCCCATAGAACCCCTTTGGGATGAATTATAGCGGAAAGCGCGAGCCAGGCCTTTTCGCCCAACATCAGTGCCTGACCTCACAAATGCGCTTTTGGAAGAACGGTCAAACATTCCCATAGACACACTCCTAAACCTTGTGGACAGCCTTCCCAGAAGAGTTATAGCTGTTGTTGCTGCAAAGGATGGGCCAACTCAATATTGAACCCTACGGACTAAGACTGGGATGCCATTAAAGTTCATGTGCGTGTAAAGGCAGGTGTCCCAATACTTTTGACAATATCGTGTAGGAATTGCTTTATTTGCCATAGGATTTGTGATTCTGTCTGACCACTTCTATAACTTACACACCCTGGTCAAACACCACAACTATGAGGGTGACACCACTTTCTCTGTTAGAGCTAAGGAATACAGCGGTGTCCCTTCCCCACCCCCCCCCCAGGCATGCTGATTGGCCAAAAAAGTTGCAGCAACACATTATTACATCACCAGTCTGCTCACTCTGCTTTCTCCTCCTGTCAGCAAATGTGCATGTAGCAGAGCCTGATTGGCCTCTTGTGCTGCCCCTCCCTCTTCCAGCCTAAATGACTGTATTACAGTAGGCTCATATCAGGACTTATTCAGGTACTTATGCTGGCTACGTGTAAAAAAAAAAAAAAAAAACGCACGTAAAGATTTTAGTGAATCAACATTTTTTATATAAACAAATTTAATTGAGTTTTATGTCTGCCAGGATTTCATTTTTTTTTTCCCTGGGTGCCAAAGAACATCACTTTTTTTTTTTTACTATTTGTTTTAGCTTCTCTGCAAAATAGATTTAATATTAAAAATAATGGCATAATATCATTCCCAAGTAAACATTATCATCTTTAGTAATTGTATTTTGTGATATAAAGACGCATCACTGATTGATGATCGGTTTCCTTGTTAATTGCCATTTTCCTAACTGGTTTTATTAGAAGCGATACATGCCCCTATACAGTACATTTTTCCAGCAAAATTGTTAAATTAACAAAAAAGAGGAGATTTTTTCTTTTTTTTTTTTTTTTCCCGAAGAGGAAGTGATGAATTAGCAAGACCATTTTTCCTGGGACGAAGTATACTTCACACTCATTTTGCTTTGTAATTAAGGGGAAAGTCAGAAACATCATTTATACATGAAGAATTTAATAGATATATTTTTGCAGTTTTACACATTAGCTGGGGACAGCACATTAATGAAATAAGTCTTCCTTCAGGGTCAATTTAGATGGGCTGTAATCTTCTGCAAATATATTGGAAATGAAGCTCATTTAATGATCTTAAAACTAACTGCCAGCAGACAATTGCTCATAACTCTCACAAAACAAGAAGGATTCTGGGCCGGCTGCACTAACTTTTTAAGTTATCCACAAGTACATGCGATTCCGTGCGGCATTTCTAAATAAAGGACCATACGCTGCATGGCCCCGGGGGACACCTGACACCTTCGCACCTGGAAACAGAGACATAGAAGGGTGACAGCAGAAAAAAAACACCAATTAGTCCATCGAGCGTGCACTTTTTTTAAATTATATATATATATATATATATATATATATATATATATATATATATATTTATATATATACATATATATACATATATATATATATGTATATATATATATATATATATATATATATATATATATATGTTATCTATCTATGTATATATATATACATGTATATATATATATATATATATATATATATGTATATACATATATGTATATATATATATATATATATATATATATATATATATATATACACATATATATATATATATATGTATATATATATATATATATTTATATATATATATATATATATGTATATATATATATATGTATATACATATATGTATATATACATACATACATATATATATATATATATATATATATATATATATATATATATATATATATATATATATATATATATATATATATATATTTTTTTTTTTTTTTTTTATTCATATATACTTTTTATTTTTAATTTGTTTTTGTTTTGTTTTTTTTCACTTTTTTGAAGTACAGATCTATCTTTGTCCAAAGCATGTTTAACCGCTTCAGCCCCAGAAGATTTCACCCCCCTTCCTGACCAGAGCGCTTTTTGCAATTCGGCACTGCGTCGCTTTAACTGACAATTGCGCGGTCGCGCGACGTTACACCAAAACAAAATTTGACGTCCTTTTTTTTCCCCACAAATAGAGCTTTCTTTTGGTGGTATTTGATCACCTCTGCGGTTTTTATTTTTTGCGCTATAAACAAAAAAAGAGCAACAATTTTGAAAAAAAAAAAAAAAAGCGCAATATTTTTTACTTTTTGCTACAATAAATATTCCCAAAAAATATATAAAAAAAACCCAATTTTTTTCCTCAGTTTAGGCCGATATGTATTCTTCTACATATTTTTGGTAAAAAAATCGCAATAAGCGTATATTGATTGGTTTGTGTAAAAGTTATAGCCGCTACAAAATAGGGGATAGTTCTATGGCATTTTACATTTTTTTTTTTTATTAGTAATGATGGCGATCTGCGATTTTTATCATGATTGCAACATTATGGCGGACACATGCGACACTTTTGACACTATTTTGGGACCATTGTCTTTTATACAGCGATCAGTGCTATAAAAATGCACTTACTGTGTCAATGACACTGGCAGGGAAGGGGTTAAACACTAGGGGGCGATCAAGGAGTTAAGTGTGTCCTAGGGAGTGATTCTAACTGTAGGGGGGATAGGTTACCACTGACATGACAGCGATTACTGCTCCTGATGACAGGGAGCAGTAGATCGCTGTCATGTCACTAGGCAGAACAGGGAAATGCCTTGTTTACCTAGGCATCTCCCCGTTCTGCGGATCTGTGACACGATCGAGGGACACATCGAGTCCGCGGGTCCCGCGGGCATGGTCACGCTGTTCGTGGCAGCGCGCACATCCGCTAGCCCCCCCCAATTAAAGGGGACGTACAGTTACGTCCATTTGCGCACCGCTGCCATTGTGCCGACGTATATCGGCGTGCAGTGGTCAGCAAGTGGTTAAATCCACTTAGGTTGCCCATACATTATACCAGTGGTCTTCAACCTGCGGCCCTTTGCTTGCTTATAGCCAGCCCTTGGGGCACTATTTACATCCACTGATACCAACAATGGCTCATAATTCCCCCCCACTGACACCAATGAAGGGGCAGAATTTCTTTCAATGACACCAATGATGGGGCAGAAATCCTCCCAATGACACCAACAATGAGGCCCAATGGCCCCAATGATATGGCACAATTCCTCTCAATGACATCAACAATGGGGCACGATTCCTCCCACTGACACCAAAGATGGGACATTATTTAGTCCCACTGATATCAGGACCTCTTTGTCAGGGCTGGCCTCTCAGCCCTTCCTCCTCTGTGCTCAGGTTGCTCAGCTGTCGGTTAATTGCCAGTACTCATCGATCCACAGTGGCTCACCTGTTGATCATCTCCTGCTCGTCAGTCAAGCCCACAGACAGACCTTTCTGGCTATTTAAACTTCCTTCAACTTTCATCAATTGCAATCGCCTTGGTCAACACATCTAGAGACTCTCTGCTGTGTTTCTGTTGAAGACTTGCCTAGCTGATGTCCCTACTGGTTCCTGATCCTGTCTGCTGCCTCTGACTACGCTGATCTCTGGCTTAATGATTTCCTGGTTTGTTTGGACTACCCGATTTGGCTGCCAAACCCTGGCTATGTTTTGACTACGTGTAGCAGTTGTACCATTTTTACCATTTTATTAAAAGGTGTGATTTTTACTGCATTTTCTGTCTCCGTCTGTTCCTGACACTCTTCTACTACCAATGACCATAGTTAGGCCTCCCTTTAGTCTGAAGGCCCTTTATTTAGAAAGTTTTGAGACCCCTGCATTATACAATTCTCTTCTACATTTTTCCTTAGATTTACCTAAACCATATACCTTAATATGAGGTCAAACCTAAGCATTTTTAATTTGTATGCACTCAGGCCCTTGCACTACATAATTGAAGGTAAATCTAAAGGAAATCGAACAAGAAAATTTAATAATGTATGGCCAGCTTGCTACCGACAGACTCACTACCTCTGATGGAAGTCTATTCCAAGCATCAACACTACTCTTTTAGTAAAATAATACTTTCTAAGATTAGTTTTGGACTTTCCTCCTACTAGTTTGAGGTCATGTCCCCATGTTCCAGGGGAGCTTATTTGGATATCCTGTTCCAACACCATGGCCAACACTATGGAGTCGGTTCCCCTTTGCAGCTATAACAGCCTCCACAAGGCTTTCTACAAGATTTTGGAGTGTGTCTGTGGGATTTGTGCCTATTCAGCCATACAAGCATTTGTTGTGAGGTCAAGTACTGGTGTTGGATGAGAAGACCTGGCTGGTAATCTGGAATTACAATTCATCCCAAAGGTATTTAGTAGGGTGGAGGTTAGGGCTCTGTGACGGTCAAACCAGCTGCTGAAAGGACCTGTGTTTGTAATCACACTGGAAGAAATAATATTAAAGGTCCAGTTTACTTCTAGTCCTTTCACATTGTTTTCAATCAATCCCTGATGAAGGAGGTGTTATTGGAGCACTTTGAATACTCTTTGGATTGTCTTCTTGTCATTTATTGGAATAAAGTCATATCTGGACCTTTTAACTATAGTGCGGTATGTCAATTTACATTTGTGTTACATTACACTACAAGCCAAGGAGACAATGGAGATCTTCTGGGGTGTAGAAGTCACCTGCCTGAGAACCTGGTTGCTTACTTCAACATCAATATTTTAAGATAGCAATAGGATGACCTTATGAGTCCAGTGCTACGTTTCAACTCATCTCAACTCTGTGGCAATAACAGTCTCCACTTCTCCTAAGAAGGCTTTCCACAATATTTTGGAGCGTGTCATTGGCCTACTCAGCTATAAGAACGTTTGTGAGGTCAGGTGAACCTGGCTTGAAATTGGTGTTCCAATTCATCCCAAAGGTGATCAGTAGGGTTGAGGTCAAGGCTCTGTGGAGGATACTCAAGTTCCTCCACACCAAAACTCAACAAACCATGTCTTTATGGAGCAGGCTTTGTCTATAGGAAGCACAGTCATGATGGTACAGAAAAGGGTCTTCACCAAACTTTTACCACATTGTTGGAAGACCTCAATTAGTATAAAATGTCTTTGTATGCTGTAGCATTAACAGTACTCTTAACACCTGGAAACACCTGTACTCTATTTGGAGGGGGCGACCATAAAGGTAGGTGTAATGCTAAGGTCTGCACAAACTTTTGGCCATACCTCACATTCATTGAAAAAAATATATATTTGAAGCTGTAGTTTTACTAGGGTCCAAAAAGACCCAGGTCACCCTTGGCCAAACCTATGGGTGAATATTGATGATGAACAGGGCTCATAGTCTTTGTTCTTTTACTTAATTCTAGGTTATTTCCTATATTTTCAATTTAAACTGAAAAGAGCTAGAAAAAAATACTTCCCAAGTACTTATGCCATAGATAAATACATATACAGTTGTTTCAGTCCCCATACTCAATGCAAGCAGCTAAGTACACTGCAGAATTCATAAATATATAACGTTTTACCTGACAAATGGATTGCAACACCTATTCAGCCAGTCTGATTCAGGTTCTCTGCCAAGAGGCATAGCCAGGTCCCTGACCTCACTTTTCTCTAGTACAGGTTGGCAATACAACTTGGTCATAGGCCAAATTGTAACCATAGATTGTTGACTGTATGGTGAAGCTGATGAAGTCATCATCCTCTCTACTTTTCAAGAAACCCTCCATTCTTAAGCTGGCCATACACTAGTAAAATTTCATTTGGAATTTTTCGGGTTAAGAATGGTCGTTTGATTTTCTAGTCGTTGGTGGGGTCAAACCAACGTTTGTTTTTGACCGCAGTGATGAGAAATTTTGAAGGAGCAAGTATGGTTTTCATGTCGTTCAGGAAATGACATTCATTCCAAAATTGAATGTTAAAAGCAAATAAAAGTTTGAAGTACGTTCCAAAGTCATTGAATGTACCCAGAATTTTCATAGGAATGTTAGCATGAACTTTTGTTGGAAAATCTACAAGTATTTGGACAGCTTTAGCATGACAGCATTGAGCAAGAAGTAGAGCCTGATTGGTTAAGGGTTCTACTCCTCCTTCTTCCAATCTTAGTCTAGGCATGCAGTGAATTGCAAGGGGCTAATATACTATCGAATTATATTACATTTTTCATTGATACCCAGGTATTTTTAAAAAATGCATTTCATATCTGCTTAAAGTATAACTAAAGACAAAACTTTTTTTTTTTTGGTTTGGTTTTGGATAGAAGGGAGATAAATTAGAACATCTGACAGAAGTGCTGGGACAAGGTCATCTAGAGCTCAGGGCGAACATGCCACACCGCGACCTCCCCCTCCAAGATGCATGAGCATTATGCGTCAGCAAAGATCCCTCCCAAAAAAACTGGGCACTAATCTGCATGCTTAATCCTCTACCTCTAAAATTCCCCCACTCCCAACACAAATCCCCCCCCCCCGTCTCCTAGCACAACCCTCCCCCCAAATTTACCCTCCTAGCACAAATACCCCCAAATCATCTCTACTAGCATAAATACCCCCCCTCCCCCCCAAAAAAAATATTCCCCTCTTCTTGCACAAAGCCTTTAAATCCCCCCTCCTAGTACAAATCCTCTTCCACAATTACCCCCTTCCATTACAAATGCCCCTAAAGCACCACTCCTAGCACAACCCCCCCCCCCCAAATTTCCCCTCCTAGAATAATTCTTACCCCCTGCCGCCCCCAGGTTCTCCCTTTCAACCCAAATCCCCTTCCCCCATTCTCCTTGTGGTGCCTCCCCCCCACCTCACATGATGCCACAGTGCCCAGGGCAGCTGCCCCTCCTGCCCAACCTGTCAGTTTTTTTATTGCTGTCTATGTCCCTGTTAAGGAGATTCACCCACTCTTTGTCCTGTTTACCATTATCATTGAAAGTAGAAGAAAATCCCACATTTTTGGTTGTGGATGAGGACACTACTTCTGGTGACCCTTAATTTGCAGGGATTTCGGCTCACTTCCTGCTTTGGCTATGGGACAGGAAGTGAAGGAAAATCTCCCCAATGGGATACAGATGGCAAAAAATAAAAACCTGACAGAGGTTATAACCCTTCCTTATGCCACGTACACACGATCGGAAATTCCGCCAGCAAAACTCTGATGAGACCTTTTTGTCGGAAAATGCGATTGTGTGTAATGCTCCATCGGTCTTTTGCTGGCAGAATTCCAGCCAGCAAAAGATTGAGAGCATGTTCTCTATTTTTCGGTCGGCAAAAGTTCCTATCTAATAATGCGATCGTCTGTACAAATTCCGACGCATAAAATTCCTTCGCATGCTTGGAAACATTGAACTTCATTTTCTCGGCTCGTCGTAGTGTTGTACTTCACCGCGTCCTTGACGGTCGAAAGTTCCGAGAATTTTTGTGTGACCCTGTGTATGCAAGGCAAGCTTGAGCGGAATTCCGTCGGAAAAACCATCCAAGTTTTTTTCCGACGGAAAATCCGCTCGTGTGTACGGGGCATTACTCTATCCAAAAAAGAAACAAAATAAACATTTTTACTAGTAAAAAAATAATAATAATAATAATAAAAGTGCTATAAATCTATCCCCTATTTTGTAGATGCTATAACCTTTGCGCAAACCAATCAATATGTAATGTAATATAATATATTGCAATTATTTTTACCAAAAATATGTAGAAGAATACATATCGGCCTAAACTGAGAAAAAAATAGTTTGTTTTTTTTTAAAAATGGGGATATTTATTACAGCAAAAAGTACTAAATATTGTGTTTTTTTCAAAATTGTTGCTCTTTTTTTGTTTATAGCGCAAAAAAAAAAAATAAAAAAATAAAAAAAAAAAACAGCAGAGATGACCAAATACCACAAAAAGAAAGCTCTATTTGTGGGGAAAAAAAAGGACGTCCATTTTGTTTGGGTGCAGCGTCGCACGGCCGCGCAATTGTCAGTTAAAGCGACGCAGTGCCGAATCACAAAAAAAATGGCCTGGTCATTCAGCAGCCAAATCTTCCAGGGCTGGTTAAAGTTCAGCTTTTAACTCCCTTCATCCATCACAGTTTTTATCTATTTCCTATCCGACACAATCTTTGTCCATCAACGTGCAACTCAACAGTTCTCTATTTATTTTGAAGGAAAATTCACGATCTGTACCGCTTTAAAAGAATATTAGAAGTCGGGATTCTTTTATACATATCGAGCAGCATAAAGATGTATTACCCTTTCCATTTCATCCCGTGGTAGCTCCTAGGGGCTTTTTAAGAATTAAATAAAGTACAATTTTGCCAATGTTCACAAAAGTTATGTGCACTTCAAGGGTTGACTAGATGCAAGCACACACACATGTATATATATATATATATATATATATATATATATATTTACATATTTATATATATATATATTCCTATCTTTGTTTGTGCATTGTGGAACACCCTTTTAACCTTTGAGATTTACAGCTTCAGGGTAATTAAAAAAACATTGGAAAGCAGAGAATTACAGCCCCCTTCAGATGACAAGAGGGTTAAACCAACATCGGAGGGACCCAACAATAGAAGGGTGCCTCTGCATGCACCTGGGTACGGTCCTTTGTCTTGGCCACCTCGTGCCCTCAACAAGACGAGCGCTCAACGCCAAGAGAACGGTGCTCAACTTGGCTAGTCGTCATTTTCAGCTATAAGGATCAGTCCCACAGGGCTAGTATACATGGCCATAAAATACAATCCGCCTCTGGACAAAGTCCCAATTCCACTTTCTCTTTTACGATAGGCAAAATAACACGGGCTTATTGGCCAGGAACACAGAGCCTGGAGCCACACTGATGTCCCGCAAAGGTTCTCCTGTCACTGGAAAATGACTCAAATCTTAATGGGGAGTCGTAAAAATGCAAACTAAGGAGATTGACAAAACGTCCAATGCATGAACTGGATGGAAGTATAGACTGAAAAAAACTTTAGATAGATAGATAGATAGATAGATAGATAGATAGATAGATAGATAGATAGATAGATAGATAGATAGATAGATAGATAGATAGATAGAGATAGAGAGAGAGATAGATAGAGAGATATAAATAAATAGATAATTTGAGGCATATGAAGTGTTGGGGTAACAAACGCTTTAAGTACTACCATCCTTACCGGATGTCCCACATGGCATGCCCATTCCTTGTACTGCCATTGCTAAATTGCCTGCTACTCAAATATAGACAAGTAGAAAGACACAAGCAGTTTGAATTAATAAAATATACTTTAAATGCAAATAAAAGATTGGTAGATAGATGATACAGTGCCTTGAAAAAGTATTCATACCCCTTGACATTTTCCACATTTTGTCACGCAGATTGGTTACATGGCCTACAACCCAGTGCTACCATGCAGAAGTGCTAACTATTAAACCACTGTGCACTTCCTCAACTGGCCATTGTACTATAGGTTGCCATTATGGTTCCATGATCTATTTATATATCTCTCTATCTACTTATCTATGTAACTATATTCAGTGATCTATTTATATATCTTCTATATCTATATTTTCCACATTTTGTCATGTTAGAACCAGAAACATAAATGTATTTCATTGGGATTTTATCTGATAGACCAACACAAAGTGGCACATAATTGTGAAGTGGAAGGAAAATGATAAATGGCTTTCAAGATTTTTTACAAATAAATGTGATAACGTGGCGTGCATTTGTATTCAGCCCCCTTTTTACTCTGATACCCCTAACTAAAATCTAGTGGAACCAATTGTTCTTCAGAAGTTACCTAATTAGTAAATAGATTCCACCTGTGTCTAATTTAATCTCAGTATAAAAAACAGCTGTTCTGTGAAGCCCTCAGAGGTTTGTTTGGGAACCTTAGTGAACAAACAGCATCGTGAAGGCCAAGGAACACACCAGACAGGTCAGGGATAAAGTTGTGGAGAAGTATAAAGCAGGGTTAGGTTATAAATTAATATCCCAAGCTTTGAACCTCTCACGGAGCTCTGTTCAATCCATCATCTGAAAATGGAAAGAGTATGGGACAACTGCAAACCTACCAAGACATGGCCGTCCACCTAAACTATGAGTAAGCACTTGGACAAGTGTGAAACGCGTTAGCCTATGATCTGTACATTCTGTCTATGATGTCCTGTATCTGATGTGTTCCTGATTTTAAAATAAAGAAACTTGGATTATTACTTCCTGGAGTGCGGCTGTCCAGATCTTCTCGTTTGCATATAGTCCACCTAAACTGACTTTTTTTTTTTCATTTTAGATAGAGTAAAGGGAAGGTAATAACCCCTGTCGATTTTTTTTCCCTATCTGTTTTCCATTACGAAGATTTCTCTTCACTTCCTGTCCCATAGCCAAACAGGAATTGGGAGGAGATCCCAGCAAATTAGGGGAATCCCTTCGGTATTTTGCGCAAACCAATCAATATAACCTTTTTGCGATATTTTTTTTTACCAAAAATTTTTTACCAAAAAGATGTAGAAGAATACATATTGGCCTAAACTGATGAAGAAAGTTTTATTTTTTTTTTTAATTTGGGGATATTTATTATAGAAAAAAAAGTAAAAAAAAGTTTGTTTTTTTTTTCAAAACTATCGCTCTTTTTTTTGTTTATAGCACACAAAATAAAAAGCGCAGAGGTGATCAAATACCACCAAAAGAAAGCTCTATTTGTGGGGAAAAAAAGGACGTCAATTTTGTTTGGGTACAGCATCGCACGACCGCGCAATTGCCAGTTAAAGCGACACAGTGCCATATGGCAAAAAATGGCCTGGTCATTAAGCAGGCAAATCTTCCGGTCTGTAAGTGGTTAATAAAGGATTTGTCAAAAAACTGTCTTTTGTGGTTTTAACTTTCTGACACTTTTTTTTTTTGGTGAATGAGTAGGGGTACAATGTGCCCCATACCCACTCACATGGGGGGGGGGGGATCTGGGGGCCCCCTTCTTAAAGGGGGCTTCCAGATTCTGATAAGCCCCCCCGCCCGCAGACCCCCACAACCACCGGGTTCTTATTGCAAAAAATGGCCTGGTCATTAAGGCGGCAAATCCTTCTGGTCCTTAAGTGGTTAGCATATGTTTTGTTCATGCTACACTTCGATTTCTCATTTGTTATGCCAGTCCTTTATAAATGGGTAAAAAAAAAAACAATCAATATTTTGCAAAAATGTAACAATAACATAAAAAAAAAAATGCCAGCCCTACTAAATAGGTCCTAGAGTGTTCTCCTACCTACGTGTATAAAAACATAATAATTATAATAATAACAGCAATGTAAAAAGGAAGTCAGCTTATTTAATTTCATAAATGTTTGGCAAGGCTGTTTAATAATGTTTTAGAAGTGCCCCGGACTTGTTTTCCTCCTAACATAACACCGCTTGAAAAACACTGTGTCCTTGTAACGGGATTTAATAAACAGCATTTTCTTTCAGGCAACACATTGACGGTATTGTCTTAAAGTCAATTGAAGTTCTTGAAACAGAGACCCTTCGAGCCTTACTTGGGGCATCTTAGACCCTCTCTTGTCTTCTGACACAACCTTAGACACAGTAGAACTAGAAGGTCATCACAGCATGTAGGCTACAGCATTAAACAGAGGGGGCACCCAATTACTTCAATGACAAAGGACCATTGTCGACGTACTCTTAATATTTTGATGGTCAGTTTTGTTTCAAAATATGTTCAAAAGAACACAACGCGGCTCTTTCATCCCCCCGTGTACTTCAAAGCTTAGGAAGTTGGAAATTTGACAGAGTAAGGTGAAGCCCGTCGACACAATAAGACTTTTGGAGGACATTTTTACAGCCTACGGAATTTTTTCTCTTTAACAACTCATAGCAACTCAACAATGGGGGTTGTTCATGTTACATTTTTATGGGGAAATTTGGGGGAAATTGGTAATATCCATTTGTCAAAAGAAAATACAAACATGATGTTGTGGGGGAATAAACAGTATCATCTGCACAAGTTTGGTCATCAAAGAGATACAGTAATATTGATTAAAGGGCCATTAAAGATAGAGAGGCTTTGTACCGTATATCATTTTTTTTTCCAGTTACTCACCAAAAGGTGTGAGCAAAATTGAGAGTCTTCACTTAAATTAATAAAATGGGGCATTTCTGGAAAAAGTTTCAATTTTGGTGAAATTATATTTATCCATACATTTTATTCCAGATACATTATCTTGCTTCTAACATTCACCCACCCCAAAAATTATATTAACGCGAAAAGAAGGACTTGGGGTGTTTTTAGTGATTTTTTTTTTTTTTTTTTAAGGGTGCAATGGGCGTTAAGAGGGTAGGGAAGACCGTTTTTTTCTTATACTTTAACCCTTTCATGACTAAGCCTATTTTTGAAATTTGGTGTTTACAAGTTAAAATCTGTATTTTTTGCTAGAAAATTACTTAGAACCCCCCAAACATTTTATATATATATATATATATATATATATATATATATATATATATATATATATATATATATATATATATATATATTTTTTAGCAGAGAATCTAGACAATAAAATGGAGATTATGTTTTATATATATTTTATATATATATATATACAATATTTTATATTACACGGTATTTGTGCAGCGGTGTTTTAAACGCAATTTTTTGGGAAAAGGGACACTTTCATGAATTTAAAAAAAAAACAAACAGTGAAGTTACCCCAATTTTTTCGCATAATGTGAAAGATGATGTTACGCCGAGTAAATAGATACCAAACATGTCACACTTTATAATTGCGCCCACTCGTGGAATGGTGACAAACTACGGTACCTAAGAATTTCCATAGGCGACGCTTTAATTTTTTTTTTACGGTTACCAGGTTAGAGTTACAGAGGAGGTCTAGTGCTAGAATTATTGCTCTCGCTCTGACGATCGCGGCGATACCTCACATATGTGATTTGAACACCATTTACATATGCGGGTGCGACTTCCGTATGCGTTTGCTGCGCGAGCTCGCGGGGACGGGGGGGCGCTTTAAAAAAAAAATTTTTTTTCTTATTTATTTTATTTATTTTTATATTTATAAATTGTGTTAAAAAATTTTTTTTTTTGATGACTTATATTGCTGTCACAAGGAATGTAAACATCCCTTGTGACAGTAATAGGTGGTGACAGGTGGTGGTGACAGGTACTCTTTATGGAGGGATCGGGGGTAGCATAGGGAAGGGTTAGAAGCTCTATCAATTTTTACGCTTGAGGCAATGGGTGGGTAGCGCTGGAATGGAACCTTGGTATTGTCCCATTGGTATTGTCATCCAGTAATGTTGCAGTGGTGCTATGCTATACAGGGTGTCTGGATTTTGGGCTGGTAGCTTCTATATACCTAAGGATTCTCACAGCTACCATGGTTTGTGGTGCAAATAAAAAAATCTGGGATTAAAGAGCAGCACTATGAGTTAATAGTCCAGATACAAAAGTATTCAAATGTAGTAGAGTGAATTGAAGACAATAAAAAAAAAAGGCAACACGTTTAGGGACCAAAGCTCGCTTTCGTCAGGGCTTAGGAATAGGAAACAATGTACATGGTCTGGATTGAGGACACACTGGGGCAGTGGTGGCAGGTGCAAACAACCAACCCCTCCCCCCCCAGGCTGCCGGTGGCGCAGCTCGGCACTACCACACCCTCCCGCCCTCTGTGGCACGGCACTAGTGTACCCCCCCCCCGCGGTCTGCCAGTCGGTCCTTACCCCATCTAGGTGGTGGGGTGCGGGCACCTGCTCTGGTGCCCCTTCCAGCACAGCGGGCGGGCGCCATCTAAGTGGCGAAGTGAAAGCAGCGGTGTCTGGCGGCCTCTGCCGTGCGTCTGCACTTTCTTCCTCCCTAGGCTTCGAATAGGATAGCCTGACGTTTTTGGCCAAAACAGGTCTCACGACTCGCTTCCTGATTGGCGGGGAGGAGATTTAGTGTGAAAATGCCGAATCTTCATTCAACTGGGTGGGCTTCGGGCACAGTGTTCTTTTTTTGAAGCCGATTAGAGCCTCCAGCTTCTAAAAAACACTCCCCCCTTGGAATCCATGGTCCAGCACCCTGGATGTAGAGCAGGGGGCCGGAATGCATGTACGGGGGAGGGGGGGGGGGCAGCGCCCGTGCGCCCTTAATGGGATTGATTTACTAAAACTGTAGAGTGCAAAATCTGGTGCAGCTGTGCGTAGTAGCCAATCAGCTTCTAACTTCAGCTTGTTCAATTAAGCTTTGACCAAAAAAAAAAATATCTGGAAGCTGATTGGTTTCCATGCAGAGCTGCACCGGATTTTGCACTCTTCAGTTTTTGTAACTCAACCCCAATGCATACATAGGTTGCTGAAACTGGCTGATGAGGAACAATGGTCTTCATCACCCTTATGAAGGTGCAAGGTTTGGCCCTTAAAATGTATCGGCTTTCTTGTACAGTCTTCCACCTCACCCTACATTGGTATAAATTTAACCCGTCGTGACTACCAACTCATGGTGCTTCAATCTCAGATCCATTATCCATTCCTTATGTTCTTGGTAATGTTGGTAATGTTTGTAATGTTTGTCACCAGAACCTAAAATGATAGGAACAGGAATAAAGAGGAAAATTTCCAACTTGTTGTCCTATGAAAACTGTCTAATGCCCCGTACACACGGTCGGATTTTCCGACGGAAAATGTGTGATAGGAGCTTGTTGTCTGAAATTCCGACCGTGTGTAGGCTCCATCACACATTTTCCATCGGATTTTCCGACACACAAAGTTTGAGAGCAGGATATAAAATTTTCCGACAACAAAATCCGTTGTCGGAAATTCTGATCGTGTGTACACAAATCCGACGCACAAAGTGCCACACATGCTCAGAATAAATAAAGAGATGAAAGCTATTGGCTACTGCCCCGTTTATAGTCCCAACGTACGTGTTTTACGTCACCGCGTTTAGAACGATCGGATTTTCCGACAACTTTGTGTGACTGTGTGTATGCAAGGCAAGACAAGTTTGAGCCAACATCCATCGGAAAAAATCCTAGGATTTTGTTGTCGGAATGTCCGAACAAAGTCCGACCGTGTGTACGGGGCATTAGAAGGGATTACCCTTAGTTAGGAGAGATTTTTTTTAATACTTCCTGTTTAAACCCCCGGAAGTTTTTTACCCCCCTTCCTGACCAGAGCACTTTTTTTGCGGTTCGGCACAGGGTCACTTTAGCTGACAATTGCGCGGTCGTGCGACGCTGTACACAAACAAAACTGATGTATTTTTTTTTTTCCCCCACAAATAGAGCTTTCTTTTGCTGGTATTTGATCACCTCTGCGGTTTTTATCTTTTGCGCTATAAACAAAAAAAGAGCGACAATTTTGAAAAAAAAGCAATACTTTTTACATTTTGCTGTAATAAATATCCCCCAAAAATATATAGAAAAACACATTTTTCCTCAGTTTAGTCCGATATGTATTCTTCTACATATTTTTGGTAATAAAAATCCCAATAAGCGTTTATTGATTGGTTTTGCAAAAGTTATATCGTCTATAAAATAGGAGATCGATTTATGGCATTTTTATTATTATTTTTTTTTATTAATAATGGCGGTGATCTCCCGATGACAGGGAGCGATGATCTCTGTGTCCTGGGGGGAGGGGGCTCCTCCCAGTGTGTATAGAGACTCCTCCCACTATTCTTTCTCTATAAAGTGGGCGGAGACATCGGTGATAGAAGGAACCAATAAAAAGGAAATATACAATTTTATCTGCCCCTTCTCCCAACATAAAAAATTCCTGTGACCCAGACGGGAACGCGTCACACATGACCAGAACACGTCACACATGACCCAGAGCGGAACGCGTCACACATGACCCAGAGCGGAACGTGTCACACATGACCCAGACCGGAAAGCGTCACACATGACCCAGAGCGGAACGCGTCACACATGACCAGAACGCTTCACACATGACCCAGACTGGAACGCGTCACACTTGACCCAGACCGGAAGGTGTCAGACATGACCGGAATGCATCACACATGACCGGAACATGACCCAGACCGGAACGCATCACACATGACCAGAACATGTCACACTTAACCGTAACGCGTCACACATGGCCCAGACCGGAACGCGTCACACATGACCCAGACCAGAATGCGTCACACATGACCCAGAGCGGAACGCGTCACACATGACCCAGACCAGAATGTGTCACACATGACCGGAACGCGTCACACGTGACCCAGACCGGAACGCGTCACACATGACTGGAACATGTCAAATCGCACCAATGAGAACCAGGGCTGAGAGTCAACTCCCAGACCTTTTACCTGCTTAATTGATGAAGAAATAACGAAGGAGTAGCCCACACCTGGCCATGAAACAGCTTTTGATTCAATTGTCCAATTACTTTTGGTCCCTTGAAAAAAAGGGGGATGGGCTACTCTTAAGAGCTGTAATTTCCTAAACCCTTCCTCCAATTTGGCTGTACATACCCTCAAATTAAACCTGAGAGTGTGACATTCCAGCCCATATCCATTAGATAACTATAGTTTGACTCTGTTTTGTTAAATATCTAAATAAAATACTAAAATAGTGCCTGTGTCCAAATATATATGGACCTAACTGTATATATATATATCTATATATATATCTATATATATACAGTATCTCACAAAAGTGAGTACACCCCCAGTCACATTTGTGTAAATCTTTTCTTCTATCTTTTCAGTAGTGAGTAGTAGTAGTGAGTGTACAGCTTGTATAACAGTGTAAATTTGCTGTCCCCTCAAAATAACTCAACACACAGCCATTAATGTCTAAACCGCTGGCAACAAAAGTGAGTACACCCCTAAGTGAAAATCTCCAAATTGGGCCCAAAGTGTCAATATTTTGTGTGGCCACCATTATTTTCCAGCACTGCCTTAACCCTATTGTGCATGGAGGTCACCAGAGCTTCACAGGTTGTCACCGGAGTCCTCTTCTACTCCTCCATGACGACATCACAGAGCTGGTGGATGTTGGAGACCTTGCGCTCCTCCACCTTCCGCTTGAGGATGTCTCACAGATGCTCAATAGGGTTTAGGTCTGGAGACATGCTTGGCCAGTCCATCACCTTTACCCTCAGCTTCTTTAGCAAGGCAGTGGTGGTCTTGAAGGTGTGTTTGGGGTGGTTATCATGTTGGAATACTGCCCTGCGGCCCAGTCTCTGAAGGGAGGGGATCATGCCCTGCTTCAGTATGTCACAGTACAGGTTGGCATTCATGGTTCCCTCAATGATCTGTAGCTCCCCAGTGCCGGCAGCACTCATGCAGCCCCAGACCATGACACTCCCACCACCATGCTTGACTGTAGACAAGACACACTTGTCTTTGTACTCCTCACCTGGTTGCCTCCACACACGCTTGACACCATCTAAACCAAATAAGTTTATCTTGGTCTCATCAGACCACAGGACATGGTTCCAATCATCCATGTCCTTAGTCTATTTGTCTTCAGCAAACTGTTTGTGGGCTTTCTTGTGCATCATCTTTAGAAGAGGCTTCCTTCTGGGACAACAGTCATGCAGACCAATTTGATGCAGTGTGTGGTGTATGGTCTGAGCACTGACAGGCTGACGCCCCACTCTTACAACTTCTGCAGCCATGCTGGCAGCACTCATACGTCTATTTCCCAAAGACAACCTCTGGATATGACGCTGACCTCAACTTCTTTGGTAGACCACGGCGAGGCCTGTTCTGAGTGGAACCTGTCCTGTTATACCGCTGTATGGTCTTGGCCACCATGCTGCAGCTCAGTTTCAGTGTCTTGGCAATCTTCTTATAGCCTAGGCCATCTTTATGTAGAGCAACAATTCTTTTTTTCAGATCCTCAGAGAGTGCCATGAGGTGCCATGTTGAACTTCCAGTGACCAGTATGAGAGAGTGAGAGCGATAACACCAAATTTAACACATCTGTTCCCCATTCACACCTGAGACCTTGTAACACTAACAAGTCACATAACACCGGGGAGGGAACATGGCTAAATGGGCCCAATTTGGACATTTTCACTTAGGGGTGTACTGACTTTTGTTCCCAGCGGTTTAGACATTAATGGCTGTGTGTTGAGTTATTTTGAGGGGGACAACAAATTTACACTGTTATACAAGCTGTACACTCACTACTTTACATTGTAGCAAAGTGTCATTTCTTCAGTGTTGTCACATGAAAAGATAGAAGAAAAGACTTACACAAATGTGACTGAGGGGTGTACTTACCTTTGTGAGATACTGTAGATATATATAGTTTTTGGGGTTTCATGTAACTTTCTAGCAAAAAAAATATATATATATAAACAAAAGTGTCAGAAAAATTCCTGGTCATCAAATGGTTGAAAATCCTTATTGTAAGACACAGAAAGAAATTCTTATTTTAAAAAAAATAAAAATAAATTAATTAAAGTGTATTTTGAAAGTTTGAAAAACTGCTACGCAAATACCACGTGACATAAAACATTGTATAAAACATATATATATTTCACCAAAAAATTGGGTATTGTATTGTGTTTTTTTCCATTAAAATTAAAATGTATTTTTTCGCAAAAAAAATCATGTGTGAAAAAACGTTGTGCAAATACCGCATGATATAAAAAATTGCAACAACCACCATTCTATTCTAGGGGGTCTCCATTAAAAAAATCTATCTATCTATCTATCTATCTATCTATCTATCTATCTATCTATCTATCTATCTATCTATCTATCTATCTATCTATCTATATATATATATATATATACAGTGTTGGGGGGTTTCAAGTAACTTCCCAAAAAAAAAAAAATGCTATAGTGTCATTTCTTCAGTGTTGTCACATGAAAAGCTTGAAGAAAAAATTTACACAAATGTGACTGAGGGGTGTACTTACTTTTGTGAGATACTGTAGATATATATAGTTTTAGGGGTTTCAAGTAACTTTCTAGCAATATATATATATATATATATATACAAAAGTGTCAGAAAAATGCCTGGTCATCACATGGTTAAAAATCCTTATTTTTAGCCACAGAAAGGAATTCTTATAAAAAAAAACACAAAAAAAACCCACTATTTTACTATCTAGGGGTTCTGCTAAATATATATATTAATAAATATATTAATAAATAAATATATACACACACATATATATATATAGATAGATAGATATACATATATATAGATATATATATATGTATATCTATATATATATATCTATATATATATATATATATATATAGATATATATAAAAGATAAACCCCCAAACTATGTATATATATATATATATATATATATATATATACATATATATAGATGGATATATATATATATGTATATATATATATATATATATATATATATATATATATATATATATATATATATATATGTATATATATATATATATATATATATATATATATATATATATATATATATATATATATATGTATATAGTTTGGGGGTTTATCTTTTATATTTTAGAAAAAGAAAATTGAGGATTATATTGTGTTTTTTTCCATTAAAATTTATTAGTGTATTTTTTCTAGCAAACAAGATGCTGATTTCTACATGTAAACAAAGTGCCTGGTCATCAAATGGTTAATAATCCTTATTGTAAGTCACAGAAAGAAATTCTCATTTAAAAAAAAACAAAAATAAAAAACGGTTGTTTTCCTCCTGCTGGCAGATTTGAAATTTTGTCAGTTGGTGAGCCCAGGCTGGTGTACATGCCGTTGCCATGGTAACATCAGCAGTTGAGTCACTGTGATGATGTCATAGAGAGAGAGTCTGGTAAGAACCGGTGTTTACCAGCCAGTAGCTCAGAGAGTTTTTGTACTCTGAGAGAGAAGGAAGCGCTTTGTGTTTCTCTTCAATCTTGCGGATTGTGTTGAAAATTCTGAAATGGGTTAAACCAATCAGAGATATTTCTGTGCAAATAATGAAAGATCAGTCAGCACAGGCGAGAGCCGGACTTCCAATGGAAGAGTCCCGGCCAGCCGCACTGCCCCCGGTTACTGCCCCACGTAGGGGTGTGTTTGGGGCAATTAGGCGGCTTTTTAAGAAAAAGAATAAAGTTCCTAAAGTTCCCCCTCTGTACACCAACCAAGAGGGATCATCACAGGAACGTGGGGGGTCCTCGGCTGAGGTCCCCCAGCCAGCTGTACAGCCCCGGGTTACTGCCCCACGTAGGGGTGTGTTTGGGGCAATTAGGCGGCTTTTTAAGAAAAAGAATAATGTTCCCCCTCTGTACACCAACCAAGAGGGATCATCACAGGAACGTGGGGGGTCCTCGGCTGAGGTCCCCCAGCCAGCTGTACAGCCCCGGGTTACTGCCCCATGTAGGGGTGTCCTTGGGGCAGATAGGCAGCTTTTTACAGAAAATAGAGCTGAACCTCTGAACAGCAACCAAGAGAGATCAGCACCGGAGAGAGGAGCAAAGGAGGATTTTGGTGAGTTTTATAATAGAGGAATATAATATACTAAAGGCCCCCCCCCACATACTATATACACCAGGGTCAGTGCATAGAGTAGGGAGATGGAACAGGAATAGAGGGGAAATCTTCTGATGGGGACACGGCGTCCGGTGACAACGCTCTAGGATGGGGACTGAGATCCCATTGGAGAGATTTCTTCCCAAGTCTTGCTGTGATTTGAAATCTATAAACTCTAAAGATTGTGGTTGTAATTTTCCATCATCCCAATATATATGGTTTTTAGAGAATCTCCTCATTTGGTGGGAATTTTTAAGGCAATAAAACATTTGAATTTTATAAAAAAAATCATTTATTGAAATTTTGTATCAGTTTTTCTACAATTTTAATGATACAAAGTTTCAATAAATGATTTTTTTTATAAAATTCTAATGTTTTATTGCCTTAAAAAAAATCCCACCAAAAAAAGTCTTGCTGGGATTACAGTACAGGTAATGAAGGGAAATATCCCTTCCTGTCGGCGGGCTAAAAATAAACTAAACTGACTTGTAATTAGCAGCCAGCATGTGACAGTTGGCTGCATGTGACAGTTGGCTGCATGTGACAGTTGGCTGCATGTGACAGTTGGCTGACTCTTCAGCTGGCCGTCGGGCAGCCAATCAGGTGTGAGGTGGCAGGTATGAGGTGTGGAGGAGACGCACAGATCTGACAGGCAGCCCAACTGTAAAACTAAAGGATTGCACATGGCAGGCTGGCAGAGCTCCACCCCCAATCACTGCCACCCCCAGGGGCGGACTGACCATTGAGCCACTCGGGCACTGCCCGAGGGCCCTGGGCCACTAGGGGGCCCCATCAGGGTTGCCAGCCTCAGTAAAACCAGGGACAGTATGTATAAATCTGTGTTTTTTTTACATCTGTCTGTGTATACTGTGTGTACATGTATGTGTATACTGTGTGATTGTATACTGTGTGTGTGTATACTGTGTGGCCCCATAATTTCTGATTGCCTGGGGGCCCCACAATCTCCTATTGCCCGGGGGCCCCATGAGTTATCAGTCCGCCCCTGGCCACCCCCATCATTGTCACTCATTGTGGACAGTCGTGTTCTGGGCTCTGTAAGAAGATTCCTTCCATTTTATCCTATAGTGACCAGGACATAGAGCTGCCCACTTGACTCACCCCCCTGCTCCTGCAGACCCCCCCCCCCCCAAAATATTTTAGTCGACGAAATGAACACTGATCCCCCACTCTATATTTTTGAAGTATATCATTGTAATGAGATCACTATACATATTTCTGCCTCCAGAGCATCAGCAAAGTTCAGGTAGCTCCCTTGTTGTACAACAAGGAGAAGAGACCCTTGAGAGGGGATACGATTTCACTTTACAAATACCGTACTGGTGACCCCACAATAGGGATAAAACTTTTTTGCGGAAGGAAATTTAACAAGACACGTGGCCACTCATGAACCCCTTCAATACCGGGCACTTTCGCCCCTCTCCTTCCCCAGGCCAATTTTCAGCTTTCAGCGCTCTTGCGCTTTCAATAAGAATTGCGCATGTCATGCAACACCGTACCCAAGGGTTCTTTACTGTAAGAGCGGCAAGGATGTGGAATTCCCTTCCACAGGCGGTGGTCTCAGCGGGGGGCATCGATAGTTTCAAAAACTATTAGATAATCGCCTGAACGACCACAACATACAGGAATATACAATGTAATACTGACATATAATCACACACATAGGTTGGACTGGATGGACTTGTGTCTTTTTTCAGCCTCGCCTACTATGTAACTATGTAACTGCTGAGATAAAAACAAATACAAAATGTTGAAATCTTTATTAGTTAGGATAAGCAGAACGATGAGATTGCATTGAGAGGGAGGAAGAGATAAGCTGGGTATACATGCGCAGTTTTATTTCATTCAACACAGTTAGATGATAAAAAACGGACAGATCCCCACACCCACACAAGCGATAGAACTGTAGGGATGTCCTCTGCTTATTATAGTCCAACAGTGGGGACTCCCCCAGGAATACACAGATCAGCGCTGCAGTCATTGGCTTCATGTACTGATCAATGCTGGTTCTCCAGCAGGACTGTTCGATGGAGGGCGATCATTAGACCGGACTTTGTAGAACAGACAGCGGTACATATGGACTGGGGCCCCATGATTCCTAACAGCAGCCCCGTTGGATTAAATTACAAGCACTACCAATCAGGAAGCACAGCCTGCATATGTTATGTAGCAGATCGGCGGTCTTTATCACCAAGATCTCAGCGCAGTGAGAGATCCCGATAGGATTTCTACCTTTTGGTGGACAGAAGGTTGAAGTCTGGGTATTCGGGGTGAATAGCTGTTAAAGATTCCAACTTACACTTGTATTAGCACAGAAAGCCGTGTCCAGAGAATGGACTCCCAGGGCTGAGAACCCCCATATCCTCCATATTTATATAGAATTCCCATAAAGAGAAACGCGTCACACAAGATCATTTCCATAACTCAGATGACATTCACTTACATATGTTAAAGGAAACCCATTCAACATCCACAGATTCTGTGTGACATCAATCAATGAAGTGTAAATAGCAGGAATAAAAATAATTGTTTTTTTTTTTTCTCTCCCCAGATGGATACAATGACCCAACCCCCAATGAAATGGGATCATTTCTACTGGTTGAATCCATCAGTGATGAAACCCAAGTGGTTCCATCCACCCATAACAAGAAACCACGAGTGGTAGTGATTCCATCCACCCAGGACGAGGATGCACGAGTGGTAGTGATTCCATTTTCCAGGAGCAAGCAAGTACAAGTGATCACGATTCCATCAACCAAAGGCCAGGAAGTAGAAGTGATAATAGACACCGGGAAGAAGGAGGGAAGATATATGTCAACGTCCACCATGGAGCAGGGAATGCAGATTGCAAGACCCACAATGAACAGGAGAATACTGGTGAATGGGACTCCATCCACTATGGACCAGGAAATACAGGTGACCCCATCCACTATGGACCAGGAAATACAGGTGACCCCATTCACCAAGGAGCAGGAGACACATATGTCATTGTCCACCAAGGAGCAAGGAACACATATGTCATTGTCCACCAAGGAGAAGGGGACACAAATGTCATTGTCAACCAAGGAGCAGGGGACACAAATGTCACTGTCCACCAAGGAGCAGGAGACACATATGTCACTGTCCACCAAGGAGCAGGGGACACATATGTCATTGTCCACCAAGGAGCAGGGGACACATATGTCATTGTCCACCAAGGAGCAGGAGACACATATGTCATTGTCCACCAAGGAGCAGGGGACACATATGTCACTGTCCACCAAGGAGCAGGAGACACATATGTCATTGTCCACCAAGGAGCAGGGAATGCAGATTAGAAGATCCACGATGAACAGGAGAGTGCAGGTGAATGTGCCTAAATCCATTACGGACCAGGAAATACAGGTGACCCCAATCATCAAGAACAGGCAAGCACAGGTGTGTCCACGCACCAAGGATCAGTCAAATGAAGTAGGTCTCTCCTTCAAGAATCAGCATACACCGGTTACTCCTCCATACAGAGACCATGGGGCATCTCCACTAGTCCCTTCCAGAAGTGTTATGGTGGAACAGTCATGCGTACTTTCGTTGGAAAGATTCACTTTCCATGGAATACTTGGAGAGGGGGCCTTTGGGACGGTGGTGTTGGCCTCCCATGCTGACATTCCACAGAAGCTGGCCGTGAAGATTATTAAAAAGCGAATACTACTTGATCAAGATCCCAGCACGGCCACCAAAGAGCGTCAGATAATGATAAACCACAAGAGCAATCCATATATCACCCATCTATTTGGATCATTCCAGACAAAGGTAAGTCTTTCCATCTTCCATTTTTTCATCTCTTTTCTGTACTGCGCTCCACTACTGATCAGACCCCTAAAATAGGTATTCTAATCACAACCTTGTTGGGAGTCGAAAGGTATACAAGGGTAAGCTTCCCCCCCTTCCCCGATGATGGTCTTCAGGTCTGGCAATTAGTCCTATAGGCATTGAGGGCTGAATTGGAGGAGGAGGAAGGGAGTTTCACCTTGTGTCCCACACCAGGTTTTCTGAGGCCACCGGCTGTAGTCGGGGAAGCAGTATAGGTAAGAGCAGAACTCTAGAGCGCCTCCTACACGGCTGGAGGCTGGTTAGGTAAACTTTACATAGTAGAGGATTTCTTTACAGAAACCATTTACTGAGAAGCTGCCATTACTGACCTACTTTGTAAAATGCTAGTAGCCTGGCTGCCTCCGGCCTCAAAATGTTGCCAGCTCGGAGGACAGGAGAAGTCAGCCCTTCTGATCTACATGGGACTTCCATGCTGGTGACTAAAGTATTGAAGTCACTGGATCACCCTAAAGTCCAGACAAAACTAGTATTGTGATCAGTATAGTCCAGCCATAGCTGCCTATGTATTTTCTCTGTTTGATTTTCCCAAACTCTTAAAGGAACATCCCACATTGCACTGTCTGTTAGTGTGTGTGTCTTCCTACATTTCTACTCAAAGTGAAATCTTATTGGTCTCTAATGTAACCTTTATCTCTTATTTTTTACACAGACTCATCTGTTCTTTGCCATGGAATACCTGAGTGGAGGGGATCTTGATAAACTGCTAATGACTCACAAAGCACTTGACGAGAACATCGTAAGGTAAGTCCAATGGCAGGACCATTACGGAGTCGGGGGTGGCTGGCCAATGAGAATAGGCAGTGGCACAGCCAGGCCCCTCCAACTGAGTCCATCCACACCCCTATGTACTATAGGGGGAAGTCACTTAGCTTTATATTTTCTTGGTCTGTGATGATTTTGAATGCTAATTCATATTATTCTTTCTCCTTCAGAGGTCTCACTGCGGAGATTATTTGTGAACTGCAGTGCCTGCATGCTGGTCAGGTCGTCCATAGGTAAGTATTGGATTAGCTGACTAAAAATCACCCCTTGGCTTCTGGTATTTTATGATGAATCAGGAAGACTTTCCACCAGAGTTCCCAGTTGTGTTGCCTCCCGTAAAGTCTCATTCCATCTGCTGCAGAAGTCTCCCTGCTCATGTCATATTCTGCTTAATGTAACTGTTCACTCTTTTTCTTCACAGAGACCTCAAACCGGAAAACATTCTGCTGGATGCCGACGGTCACGTTCGAATAGCTGATTTTGGCTTGTCTGAGATGGGAGTCTCCAAAGTCAATAAGATCACAGGATGTGTGGGTACATTAGCATACATGGCCCCAGAGGTAGGATTGGTGATTTCCAGATATTAGACTTAGTCGTAATGCTTATTATGGGATATAGAGAAGAGCTAAAGGGGGCTTCCCATTCATTGAATGGAGAATTCCTCCACTGGGGCCCCGATTGCTTTCAGTGGGTCTCCAGGCTGGCTCTATATCCAACAAAAGGTGGGAAGTTCTGAGTTGCAGCAGTGTTGGCGCTTCTTTGTGGAGGACATTGAGGCCGGGTGTAGATGAATGGATCTGCCCCGCCCAATTCACACATATAAATGGGATAAAAACTCCCGGAGATGCTCACCTGCTGTACTCCTTCTTCTCTTTACCATGGTGAGAGCTTGTGAACATTGAGCTATTGGGGTCAGTCCACTTTTATCTGCCCCCTGTAATAGGCACAATTTAAGTGTACCTCTAGGCAAGGGTTGGGCCCTCTCTTAGGTGTTTCTTGGTGTCTGAGTCCTCATTAGGGGGAGTCACACTCTTTATTTGTACCGGTGACCATTGAGAGCGAGAAAATGAAGGGAAATGCAAAATGTTAGAGCTGTCCCCAGAACAGGAATAGAGGGAAAGTCTTGCAATGGTGGGTTCAAGACTCTAAGAGTAGAATGGGAGATTTCCTTTGACTTCCTCTTGCATCTCTGGAACAGGAAGTGAACTTTCCCCAATGGTACACAGGCAGCAAAAATAAACTGGCAGGGGTATTAACCCTTCTGTACTCGATCCTGCTTGAGGTGATTGTAGCCGTATTAGCGCACTTGTAACAAGAACAATGGAGTACTGTCTGTGATACCTTTTTTTTATTTCCACCAACCTTCACATTTTCAGGGCAAGCTTCCGGGGGGTGTGACTCCTTCTTCGCCCTCTTCTTTGCCCCAAATAGTACTCTTGGATCTTTGAAGAAGGGGTCACACCCCAAAAGCTTGTCCTCAAAATTTGGATGTTAGCATAAATTAAAGAAAAAGTATTTTGGATGTAAATGTACAATATATATGTGTAAAGCGCTGCATAAAATTGATGGCGCTATATAAGAACCCATAATAAATAAATGGACAGTACTCAATTGTTTTTGTACTCTGTCCAAAGGTAAAAAAAAAGAAAGTTGTGACTATGCGTAAACTTTAAGCCCCTCCTCAATATTCACAAGCTCCACCTTAGTTTATTGTCAATTTTAGGACCATTTTAGTCATCTCTGTTATCTGCCTACAAACTCGCTCATCCTTCTTTCTCTCTCTTATGTTTCTACAGGTCCTTTCAGGTAAACCGTACGACACCATGGCAGACTATTTCTCCCTGGGAGTGATTATATACGAGATGGTCACGGGAACACATCCTTATGGTGATTACACTAAGAATGCAGGACTACTTCGAAGAGCACACCGTACCTTCACCCCTCCTTTTATACGGGACAGAAAGACTCCCATCCAGGAACTCCTATCTAGGGTGAGTATTACCTTCTCCTAACACACAAAACCCTTTCCAGGTTATATACACCTTGTTAGAATTTTAGGAAACATGATTGGACATTCATGTGGGTCATAGCAGTACTTTCAGCATGCTGACTGCTTAGTGCAGGGGTGCTCAACCCGTGTCCCTCAGAGCCCTCTGATGTGGCCTCAAAACCAGGAAAGCGCATGCCCGGGGTCAGCCAACCCGATGATTGCAATGTGGACCGGCAGTGCAGGAGGCAGGCAGCCGCAGAGGGAGCAGGAGCCGCATAAGCTGATGCTTCCTCTGTAGCGCCGCCTTCTGTCCCAGGCAGGGCTGCTGTTAGAAGTCACGGGGCCCCATACAGCCTATCTGACAGACCCCTCCCCCACCTCCAAAAATATCAAATGCGATGCCATGCTTCTCAGCCCTGGCAGAAATGATACCCTTATCGATAAATACCTATTCAGTTGACTATAGGGTCGCCACCTTTTCTTCAAGTCAAACGCAAACACTTTAGCAGCGCACAGCAATTTTGTTTTGTAGTATAAACTATACATATATTTTGCCATTAAATAACATTTCTAATCATATGAAGTTAATAACAAGAGTCACCCTTTACATCAGAGTCCAGAGTTCCCTTTCACTGTAAGTGATACACCGCATGTGGTGTAGTGTGCCACCATTGATTTTAGAAATTCGGTCGACCAAGCGTTCAATTTCACCTCATGTTACTACAGAAAAGAATTTTCGTGGCCGGGAATCTTCTTTTCTCTCCGTAAATGTTCTTTTGTTATTACATTTCTCGCACAATTCTCCCATCATTAATTAGAAAATCGTTTGTTTTTCTAAAAAATTTCCAACATGTCCGATTCCTCAAATTTGATTGCCACACGAAAATCGGCAGTTGCTGCAACCCACTAATGGTGCGAAATTCATACGAAAATTCTTAGATACGATTTTCGAAAGAAGAAAATATATTAGGCATTATGTATCATCATCCATGACCCATCTAGATACACATATTGACATTTCTATTGTCCTATATACTCCACTTGCCACTCTCCAAGCACCACTGTATACCCTGACCATTCCAATATAAAACATTTAAACAGGTTCGTAATGTTTTTAAAATAATTTTTTTTTATTCTATTTTTTATTTATTTTTTACAATTTTTGTTAAACTGCCCTGTTGGGGGGTGGGGGGGGGCTTTGGTTGAAATATTAGGGGTCTAACATCAGGGGCCCTGATGTCTCACATTTGAGATAGAGAAAGGGACTGAGGACAGATATTCATCCCTTTCTCTGCAGCCTCAGCTACACTAGATCCACAAGTGTCAGTGATAAGGCAGTACAGCCGGCCTCCAGCTCAGTAGGTGCCTGGGCCCCCCTTTTGAACGGATGGGGCCCGGGCCCAATACAGGAGGGATGGCTGTACTGCCTTATAAGCAGCCCTGGTCCCAGGCAGAGTGATACCAAGAGCTCTCCTCCTTCTAGCAGCCTGGAGAGCAATGCCAGCAGAAGCTGGAAGAGGAAAAGGGAGGTTGGTGTATTAAACAACACATACAATGGGCATATTAGCACCTATAAAAGGGATAACAACTATAAGCTGCTATCACACTGACCCGCAGGTGCAGCGCAGTGCATGGCAGAGAAAGATCATTTTATTTATATATTCTTGATAACAATTCACTGCCAGAAATCTGTTTTATTTTTAGTGAAATACTCAGTTTTTCTTTAAAAACTCCCGACCCAATATTACACAATTAGGTCCCATGCTATGACCCGATCCAATATTACACAATTGGGTCCCATGCTACGACCCGATCCAATATTACACAATAAGGTACCATGCTACGACCCGATCCAATACTACACAATAAGGTACCATGCTACGACCCGATCCAATACTACACAATAAGGTACCATGCTACGACCCGATCCAATATTACACAATAAGGTACCATGCTAGAACCCGATCCAATATTACACAATAAGGTACCATGCTACGACCCGATCCAATACTACACAATAAGGTACCATGCTACGACCCGATCCAATATTACACAATAAGGTACCATGCTAGAACCCGATCCAATATTACACAATAAGGTTCCATGCTACAACCTGATCCAAGCATGACATAGTAGGGGGATTAAAAGCAAGATCACAGAAGTTGAAATACGTCACTGTCAGAATCCAATATTAAAATGGGGGTTGTATTGTTCACATATCACTATTGAAAAGACAAGGAATAGGGGTGCCTCTGAGAATATATCATAAAACAATTTTATTACAATCACAATATCCACTCGCTTTTGGTTTCTTGGTGGCTGCCCTGACTGACGTAGTGGTTTTACACTACTAGTGTACACATATGTACATACTTCCATGCCCTTGGACCATTGGGTATTACGCTTTGAGGTATCTGCACATTGCGCCTTTTTACTTGTTTATTCACATATCACTATTGCTCTCTCATGGTTTCTTATCGTATTTCTTTCTCCTTTACAGCTCTTAAAGGTTGACCCAGAAAAACGTGAATTCTTCGTGAGTAACATCAGAAGTCTCCCATTCTTCAACCCGATCAACTGGATGGAGGTAGAGAAAGGAAAATCACCATCACCGCTTACACCAGATATGGTAAGTATATGAATAATGGAGGAGTCCATGTACATGGGGGGGGTGTCACCCCCAGGTTCCTCTTTACTTCACATACATATAAAACGTACTTTATGTACAGAATCCTCACATTTGTCTGTGACTTTACGGTCGCTGCACAATCACATAGTCTGGGGACAATCACATGGTCCGGGGACAATCACATGGTCTCATGGTCTGGGGACAATCACATGGTCCGGGGACAATCACATGATCCGGGGACAATCACATGGTCTCATGGTCTGGGGACAATCACATGGTCCGGGGACAATCACATGATCCGGGGACAATCACATGGTCTCATGGTCTGGGGACAATCACATGGTCCGGGGACAATCACATGATCCGGGGACAATCACATGGTCCGGGGACAATCACATGGTCTGGGACAATCACATGGTCGGGGACAATCACATGGTCTCATGGTCTGGGGACAATCACATGGTCCGGGGACAATCACATGGTCCGGGGACAATCACATGGTCTGGGGACTTGTCTGAATGAATTCTGTTTATTCTTGGTGATAATTATTGTGTATGTGTCAGGCACACAGCTTAGACCTGCTTTCATTTACATGGTGATCCCGTCACTAACCCACTTCCTGTCCTGGGGTGACAACACACACTCGCTGTCTCTGTGGAGAAGAAGTGTTGTCACCCTAGCCTGCCTTCCTGATTAGAACTAAAAACACCCGGACCTCTCCTTATCTCCAGTGCATAGAGGGGTGTTGCTTTGTAGTTTACTGACAATAGATGAGAAAGCTGATAATATTTTTGAGAACTTAAGCCGGCCTTAGATGGATTGAATCTCGGTCAGTTCAGCAATCAGCAGGGGGCCAGTCGAGATTCAATCCATCAATGGACAGGCTGGTGGTACTGACATTGATCCATCGATCGGGTACAACCAGCCTGTCTGATATTTTGCATGCTATCACTACCAGCGGCTATAGCCACCAGCAGCGATCGTTGTGTTCTGTCGGCAGGGAAGGCTCTGTATTTGTGACAGGAATAACAGGTATTGTTCTGTACCTGCACTTAGCCTGAAAGAAACAAAGAGAGGGATTGCAGCCCCCACATCTAAGGACCTCACTGGAATAGGTGACATTTTGGTCCTTGGGTGTGATAATGCAGTGTAAAGCTTTTTCTGACCACTAGAGGGAGATGTGGTTGAAGGAGCCTTCTTGGGGTAATTGGCTGCCATTGGGGGTTGGGTTCACCAAGCTTTATTACCATTTCCTGTACCAATCAGAATCAGTGATGAATGTCTTTTTCCCTTTTCAGCTTTCCAAGGAACCGGAACATAGAAGAATGGAAATAGCGGAATGTTTGATCTGCAACGACAAACAGATGCAGATGACGAAGAAGGAGCAGAAGAAGTTTAAAGGCTTTTCCTACATCAGCGAAAGTCTAAAGCCGCAGCCAATGGCCTCATCTCCAGCACCATCAGAGAGCCATTAAAGCATCTCCACCAACTTATAAAACAGACAGAAGGGAGGGTTGCCCCACTTGGTGGTGAGTGGAGATGTGGGTGTCGGTGTGCAGAGAGCGAGGAGGAGGGAACATCCCCCACGCACAGACAGCGCTGTGCTCTGGAGGGAGGAGCCATTGTCCGTACTGAAGCCGGGTCACAGTGACACCCACATCTCCACTCACCAAGGGTGGCAATGCTTCTAACCAGGCTCTGCCACCCCCACTCACCTACCATTGAGGGTGCGGCTCCAATTGCCCACCCTCCCTCGCACCCAGGGTGGTGGTGCTTACCCCACCTACCTGACTGGGTACTAACATTTATAGGTAAAGTTGATCCAGGGAATATCCGATTGCCTCTCGGGGGATCAGGAAGGAATTTTTTCCCCAGCTGTAGCACATTGGATTATGCTATGCTGGGGTTTTTCGCCTTCCTTTGGATCAACTGCCCCACGTACATGCACTCATCTACCACAAAGGGTGGCAATGCCTTTTAGGTCCGCTACACCCACCCATCTACCTCCAAAGATGGCAATGCCTCTTAGGCTCAGCTACACCCACTCATCTACCAGCAAGGGTGGCAGTGACTCTTATCAGGCTCTGCTACACTCACTCACCTACCAGCAAGAGGGGTAGATACCACCCTGGGTATGGGCTTGAGTGTGGTCAGTGGAAGTTCCCCCCACGTTTCATCTACCCTCACTCCCCCATAACCAGGGTACTGGTACTTCCCCAGGCCCCATGAACATGCACTCATCTACCACCAAGGGTGGCAATGCCTCTTAAGCTCCGCCATCCCCACTCACCTACCACTGATGGTGCAGCTCCAATTGGCGACCCTCCCCCACACCAAGGGTGGCAATGCCTCTTCCCAGGCTTTGCAGTCCTCACTCACCACCAAGAGGGAGTGCTACCAACCTGGGTATGGGGTGGGTGTGGCTAGTGGAACTTCCCCCCTAGTTTCATCTGCCCTCACTCTCCCCATGCCCAGCGTACTGGTGCTTCCCCCAAGCCCCACTTACATGCACTCATCTACCACCAAGGTTGGCAATGCCTCTCTTAGACTCCTCTTCACCCATTCATCTACCAGCAAGGGTGGCAATGCCTCTTATCAGGCTCTGCTATACCACTCACCTACCACCAAGAGGGGTTGCTAGTACCCTGGGTATGGGGTGAGGGTGGTCAGTGGAACTTCCCCCCAAGTTTCATCTGCCCTCACTCCCCCACACCCAGCGTACTGGTGCTTCCCCCAAGCCCCACGTACATGCACTTATCTACCACAAAGGGTGGCAATGCCTTTTAGGTCCACTACACCCACTCATCTATCTCCAAAGATGGCAATGTCCCTTAGGCTCAGCTACACCCACTCATCTACCAGCAAGGGTGACAGTGACTCTTATCAGGCTCTGCTACACTCACTCACCTACCAGCAAGAGGGGTAGATACTACCCTGGGTATGAGCTTGAGTGTGGTCAGTGGAAGTTCCCCCCACGTTTCATCTACCCTCACTCCCCCATACCCAGGGTACTGGTACTTCCCCAGGCCCCATGAACATGCACTCATCTACCACCAAGGGTGGCAATGCCTCTTAGGCTCCGCCATCCCCACTCACCTACCACTGATGGTGCAGCTCCAATTGGCCACCCTCCCCCACACCAAGGGTGGCAATGCCTCTTCCCAGGCTTTGCAGTCCTCACTCACCACCAAGAGGGAGTGCTACCAACCTGGGTATGGGGTGAGTGTGGCTAGTGGAACTTCCCCCCCAGTTTCATCTGCCCTCACTCTCCCCATGCCCAGCGTACTGGTGCTTCCCCCAAGCCCCACTCACATGGACTCATCTACCACCAAGGTTGGCAATGCCTCTCTTAGGCTCCTCTTCACCCATTCCTCTACCACCAAGGGTGGCAATGCCTCTTCCCAGGCTTTGCAGTCCTCACTCACCACCAAGAGGGAGTGCTAGCACCCTGGGTATGGGGTGAGTGTGGTCAGTGGAACTTTCCCCCAAGTTTCATCTGCCCTCACTCCCCCACACCCAGCGTACTGGTGCTTCTCCCAAGCCCCACTTTTTGTTGAGTCGTCTTCTAGGAACAGCCTAGGGGTTAGCCTTGCAGCACTGGGGTCCATGGTTCAAATCCTGGCCAGGACACTATCTGCATGGAGTTTGCATGTTCTCCCTGTGCTTGCATGGGTTTCCTCCGGGTACTCTGGTTTCCTCCCTCACTACAAAGACATGTTACCTTGCGTTGGTGGTGCAGTGGTGAGCATAGCTGCCTTCCCAGCAGCTGACCCGGGTTCGATTCCTGGCCAACGCCATCTACAATACTTGGAGTCCTCAAAGAGAAAAGCGATAAACAAGGTCAATGCTAAGTATATATTAGCGGTAGAATAAAGAATGAAGCGAATGTGTGGAATGTTTGAGGAAGAAAATGTTGCCCCAGAATCTAGAGAAGGTGAACCCAGCAACTGATAGAAAACGCTTAGGCTGCGATCACACCTAGGCCTTTCGGATCGCGGGCGTGATCCGGTAATATTGAAAGTAAAGGGATCGCATGTGTGTCCTGCGTTTTGCGGCGATTCAGGAACACCTAGGTGTGAACAGAGCCTCGCCATGTCCATTGTACGACAAGAACTTCCTGCACAATCCCCTCAGCAGGAATATTACACCCATACCCCCCAGCAGGAATATTACACCCAAACTCCCCCCAGCAGGAATATTACACCCATACTCCCCCCAGCTGGAATAATACATCCAAACTCCCCCCAGCAGGAATATTACACCCATACTCCCCCCCAGCAGGAATATTACACCCATACTCCCCCTAGCAGGAATATTACACCCATACTCCTCCCCAGCAGGGATATTACACCCATACTCCCCCCCAGCAGGAATATTACACCCATACTCCCCCCAGCAGGAATATTACACCCATACTCCCCCCAGCAGGAATATTATACCCATACTCCCCCTAGCTGGAATATTACACCCATACTCCCCCCCAGCAGGAATATTACACCCATACTCCCCCCCAGCAGGAATATTACACCCATACTCCCCCAGCAGGAGTATTACACCCATACTCCCCCAGCAGGAATACACCCTGACCTGTGATACTGAGCCATATAACCTGTCCTGTGATGCCGGGCCATATACCATGTCCTGTGATACCAAGCTGTACACCCTGTCCTGTGAGGCCGAGCCGTATACCCTGTCCTGTGAGGCTGAGCCCTATACCCTGTGCTGTGATGCCAAGCCATATACCCTGTCCTGTGATGCCAGGCCGTATACCATGTCCTGTGATACCAAGCTGTATACCCTGCCCTGTGATGCTGAGACGTATACCCTGTCCTGTGATGCCAAGCTGTATACTGTGTCCTGTGATGCTGTATACTCTGTAATGTGATGCTGTATACTCTGTCCTGTGATGCCGAGCTATATACCCTGTCCTGTGATGCCGAATACTCTGTCCTGTGATGCCGAATACTCTGTCCTGTGATGCTGAATACTCTGTCCTATTATGCAGAGCTGTATACTCTGTCCTGTGATGCCGAGCTGTATACTCTGTCCTGTGATGCTGTATACTCTGTCCTGTGATGCTGTATACCCTGTCCTGTGATGCCGAGCTGTATACTCTGTCCTGTGATGCTGTATACTCTGTCCTGTGATGCTGAGCTGTATACTCTGTCCTGTGATGCCGAGCTGTATACTCTGTTCTGTGATGCCGAGCTGTATACTCCTGACACTATGGGTGAAAGCAAGTGGAATGCAGGGAAGGGAGTGGGTGGATTCTATATGAGGTGGGGGTTATGAAAAGTGTAAGGGAAGGGGTCTAAAAAGGAAGGGCAGGGTCTGGCACCCCCATCCTAAAACTTCACCAGCTGCCACTGTGACCAGGTATTGGTACTTCTCGCAGTGTGGGAGGTGCCAAGTCCTGCTGGAAAATGAAATCAGCATCTCTATAAATCTGGTCAGCAGAGGGAAGCATGAAGTGCTCTAGAATTTCCTGATAGAGGGCTGCGCTGACTTTGGATTTGATAAAACGCAGTGGACCAACACCAGCAGATGACACGGCTCCCCAAATCATCACTGACTGTGGAAACTTCACACTGGACCTCATGCAACTTGGATTCTGTGCCTCTCCACTCCTCCTCCAGACTCTGTGGAAAATGTTGCATTTGATTTGGAAATCATGGACCCAGAGTCTGGAGGAGGAGTGAAGAGGTTATTCACCTTAACACACCTCCCAACTTTTTGAGATGGGAATGAGGGACACCTATTAACAAAGCTACACCCCCTTAAAGGGGAATTAACAAAAAAAATTTAGTTAAACCCAGTTCTCTAAACCCTGACAATATCTGGCTATATACCCCAAAGTTCTCTTTTCTTTTAATAGAACAGAAGACAACAGTCTCTTCGCATAATCCCCAATAAAACCGGGGATCTGGTAATGTCAGTTTCTTCCCTTGTTTATCCACGGTGGTAATAAAATAGACAATGTCATCTTTTCCAGGTCTACAAATGACCACCTTGTCAGCATAGATGTGCCAACCATAGTTCCAATGCAGTAAACATCCATTGAAACGTTCATCCATGGTATCAGACTACCCAGTTCTCCGGAAAGGTTTTGGTACAGACAAATAGTCCCATACAGCTTCACGGTACCAATGTTCCCGGTTGGCCTCAATTTCCTGCATAACTTACTGAGTAACGTAGGGAAATTCCAGACCATATTCTGTGGCAACATGTTTGGTGAGCACTCTCTGTAAATGGGCAAATCTAGGTAAAGCTCTATTTTTCCCCAAACCAGGAGGCACACAAGAATTGGGTGATTTACGCACCATAGATTCGATGGGTGTCGGCTCAAACTCAAGCAAACTAGCAACTTTAGACAATGTCTCTTTAGTAGTGCTGTGCGGCTTCCCAGAATCCATGGCTATCCACTCTGGGTAAGTAAGGGCAGAAGGAACATCTTCACCCTGGGCCCACAATAGTTCCTGTGACATTGTCTCAAACAAATCATCATCACCGGAGAGATTTGACATCTATCTCCGAGTCTCTCAACTCTTCCGCTGGCAAATATTTACAAAGAGTCCCAGATATGTTCCCCTTTGATCTCTCACCCGTTCCTGGCGTGGACTTCTCTGGATCCATATATTTCTCCGGCTCCGGTTCGGGCAGTCTCTGGGGCAGGCCTCGACCACGGCCGCGGGAAGCCTTCACATATCCCACCCTCCTTGGGACAGGTGCAACAGGGATAGGTGTAGTAGAAGTAGAAATAAGAGTGATGTCCGCTGAAGCGGTAACAGTGACATCTCCCTCAGGAACACTCACGGTAGCAGACGAGACCACAGCCTGCTGCTCTCCAGCAGTGATGGCAGTAGTTTCCACTGTAGCGGTACCTGTAGCCCAGTCCACACGATAAGCACGGGGCGACATTGTAGGTTGCTCCACTGTGAACAAATATTCTCCGCACTGCAAACATCGAACAAATGGACGGAGATGTATGGCCAGTCCTTCACATTTGTGGCAAAGCATGCGCAGCCCTTCATTATTTCCTACAGTGTATAGTACAAACCACCCCTGCGGCTTCAAACGAATGCCGGTATCCGTCAGCAGGGTTCCGGTTAGCATAGGACCCGCAGCGGTGCTTATAGGAAACATCTTGGAGATCTCATAGTTGACTGTATTAACGGAAAGGAAGACATGGCTGCACTCTGATCCTCTCAACACGATCAATAGGCCTTTCTTCTCTTTTGCCACCAAAACACACATACCCACTTCCCACGCGGCAACAAGTAGATGTGGCTCCTCCCACTTGTTCCTCTGATCACGTCGCTCCCGGGCTTTTACTTCTCACCCGCAGCCTACGCAGTCAGAAATGTAGTCCTGCAATTTAACTCCTTCTTTTCCTGGAAAACGTGACAAAGTCCAGAAATCTCTTTTAGCGTAGACTCTCGGTGAAAAACTTCTCAGGGCTGCCCAGGGCAATGGCAAACAATCCCGGATGAGCCCCCACATGTAGCAATAACTCACGGTGGAGCTGCTGATTTAAAGCGGGCTGTTTCCCTTACCCTTTTACTTTTACCTTTAGTTTCACCAATACCAGACTTAGAGTCCACGTTGAGCTTATCATCTGACAATGTAGACACCAGTCACTTTAGTACTTTTCCAATGCTTTTATGGGAGATAACTGGAAGAAGTAGCAGGAAAGAGGTAGAAGAAGAGTTGCAGGGAAGTTCAAATACCTTTTCTTGGTGTAGCACTAAGGAATTGAAATCTCAGGGATGAATGTATCTTCGGATCAGGAATAAATCTTTGCTCACCCGGATAGGCCTCTTTCACTAACCTAGCAGCCGGTGTGCAGCACGAACAGAAAGTCTCTGCCACAGACTTGAGTGAAACAAAACTGTACGATCCTCTGCCACAGGATGAAGTAGTTTTCAGTGAACAGCGACACAGTACCAGAACCTTTAACCCGGCAGTACTATGTGGTAGGTTAACTTAAGGTTAACTGCGTCCTCCAATTGAGCCACCAGGCCCCTCTCCAGACCAGTGCTCCGCATGATCCTTCCATGACGAGTCCTCCCCTGGATACTTCTCAATTGTCCAGCTTCTTCCTGCAGGACAGACAGCACAGGACCATCTCCACAGCAGTTGTAGTAGGCCCCAGACAGACTTCTGGGCCCAACCACACGCTGCAGCATCGCAGTCCTCTGGTCCGGAGGACCACGAGGTAGGCCTCCTAACACATACCTGTCGGCCAGGAGGGCCAGCAGGGGGAACGAAAAGACCCTGAAAATATGGCGTCTGGCCCTTAAATACCCCCTCCCAGAATGCACCGCAGGGGACAACCTCTGCCGAGTTACTTCTGAGAAAGAAGAGCACTCAATACACCTCAGTCTGCTGCTTTCAGCTCCGGTCTGTAGTGACACCGACATCTACAGGCGACGGAGTGGAACTGCACGCACACAACCAAGGTCGGAACAGAAGCTAATTTATTTATTTAAACTATGTACAGAAAAGATGACCCACTAAATTTACATATAAGCGGTAGATTAAAAATCTACCAGCGCTACATAAATATGTGAAAAGTGTGGCGTGCATTTGTATTTAGCCCCCTTTACTCTGATACCCCTAACTAAAATCTAGGGGAACCAATTGCCCACAGAAGTCTCCTAATTAGTAAATAGAGTCCACCTGTGTGTAATTTAATCTCAGTATTAAAACATCTGTTCTGTGAAGCCCTCAGATGTTTGTTAGAGAAGCTTAGTGAAACAAACAGCATCATGAAGGCCAAGGAACACACCAGACAAGTCATAGGTAAAGTTGTGGAGAAGTTGAAAGCAGGGTTAGGTTATAAAAAAATATCCCAAGCTTTGACCATCTCACAGAGCTCTGTTCAATCCATCATCTGAAAATTGAAAGAGTATGGCACAACTGCAAACCTACCAAGACATGGCCGTCCACCTAAACTGACCGGCCGGGCAAGGAGAGCATTCATCAGAGAAGCAGCCAAGAGGTCCATGGTAACTCTGGAGGAGCTGCAGAGATCCACAGCTCAGGTGGGAGAATCTGTCCACAGCACAACTATTAGTCGTGTTCTCCACAAATCTGACCTTTATGGAAGAGTGGCAAGAAGAAAGTCATTGTTGAAAGAAAGTCATAAGAAGTCCAGTTTGCAGTTTGTGAGAAGCCATGTGGAGGACACAGCAAACATGTGCTCTGGTCAGATGAAGAGCAACCATTAAAATGAATGGGATGCCTCACATGCTATACGTGTGCAGATGTGCAGGCATAGGTGTGAGCCAAGGCTTAACTAAATTGGCTTGTCTTTTTTTTTTTTTTTAGCTCTTCTGCTTAAAAAGCTAATTTCTTGTTCTCATACTCTTCTTTGTTGATTTTCTGCATATTTATATGTAAACAACACTGCAATTGCTTGAAGCTAGACAGACAAAGAAGACAATTACAAGTATGTTTTGAGAATTGCTTTTACCTGCAATAAACATTAGATGGTGATTTGTTAAAAAAACAAAACATTTGTTTGCGGAGGAAACTGTTGCAGATTTGCCCCCGAAGGCGCAGAAAGAACAGGAGAGTTCCGGTTACCAGCCCCGTGGCCAGAATTTGTAAGGACTTTTCACAAAACAACCCATCTGCATACTTATACGGAGCTTAGCCACACATGGAGTGCTACACAAGGAGCTCCTGAATTACTCAGCATATACTGTACATACCCTGGTGCAGTATATTAACTTCTTCCTGTCCCAGTGGCTGCTTAACCCTACCTCCCAACATTTTAAAATGGGAATGAGGGACACCTACTAGCAAATGTATGTAGGCATAAGACAAGCCCCCCGCCACGCCCCTTAAAGGAGAATTAACAAAAAAAAAAGGTTAATTAAATCCACAAGTGCTTTTTTTTTACCACTACTATTTCTTTAAATTGACTTTTATATAGCAATTTATAAATTGGATGGAAGGTTTAGCGCTGGGAAACACTATTTGAAAGATAAAAAGTGCAATTTATATACAACTATAGAGATCAGACCAAAATGAGGGACAAATGAGGAGGAAAGAGGGACAGAGGGGCATTGCTCCAAATCAGGGACAGTCCCTCCAAATCAGGGACAGTTGGGAGCTATGGTTTAACAAAGTCTTTATGATGAGGGAGCAAGACGGACTTCCCGAGCACCTGATCACTGTGATTGGCTGTGACAGTGAAAACTCACATTGCACCATTAAAAAACCACCAAGAACAACCGTAATTTTGCCTTCTCCTTTCAAGTGCAATACATATGGCTAAGATCAAGTGTAGTATCTGCTCGTATATACTTATCCACTTTCCCTTTTCCCTGTTTAATATGTGTGTTTATCACTGCACTCTTTGCACAGCACGTATGCATTTTCTCACCTCCCGATTAGTAGGGTGTAGGTCCTTGAGCCTGCCCTGAAAGTCTTGGAGGAAGGGCACATGGCCTTCTGGTCAGGTTCTCCCCCTCTTTTGGGGTCTCCGTTCAAGGGAGCCCCACCTAGTACTTGGGGTTGGTCTGTTTCGGCAGCCCTCCCAAAGACCGGGGTGCACCTGGTTTTAGGCCAGGTGGGCCAGTGAGTACCCCAGTCCCTGTCAGGAGCCTTTGGCCTGGGGGATCAGGGCAAGGGTCCTTTCTCTTCAGAGGATGACCATGTGTACACCCTGTGCACTTTTTTGTGTTCTCACTTTTGTGTGCACACCTTTTTTTTGTTACGTGTTACTTTTTTGTGAGTGTGTTTCACTACACCACGGGACTTAAAAAAAACCAAACAAATCTGTTCATCAGTTTTTGAGAGGGAGAATGCCGGTGCCTCTTGTTGAGTGGGGGCACTGGTTAGTATCCGTCCTGATGTGTGGGAGTGGTGGAAAGGCCTTTTTCCTCCTTTTCCCTGGCTGGAGCACCAGGATTGTCCCCGGTTGAAGGCAGGGCTTTCTGGTAGGGATGGAGTTGCATTTGTCTGGCTAGGGCTGGGAGGCAAAGAGGCTCCCAGTGATGTGCTACTTGGGGGTGGTACCCTAGGGGTACCAGAAAAACACTTTTGAACAGCACACAATTGGTGTTTCACCCACACAAGGGCACATTTCCTATGCTTTTCAACAGCGCCTTTGGATGTGGCCTCTTGGCTAGCCAGGGCAATTTTAATACTGGCAAAAAGGCCCGCTGTATATTGCACGGCAGTTTTTATGTTTGTCACAGGCACAAGCACTACATGTGTGGGGTTTTTTCTGTGGGTTTTTGCACAGAGACAGAGGGTGCAGGTCATGCCCTGATGTCGGTGGGAGGTTCTGTGGCCTACAGGTCTTTTGCTTCTCCCCATCCAGAGGGGTCTCTCTTCAGGAGAGCCCCTCACCAAGTACTTCAGATGGTCCCTAAGGAATGGGGTCCACCTGGTTTCGGCCTAGGTAGATAATGAGGTACCTTGCGTCTATCAGGAATCTTGAGCCCCGGGAGGTTCAGGGTTAGAGGCCCTTTCTCTTCAGAGGATTGGCCATTATGTACCTTTTTTGGTGTGCTGTGATTTCACGGTTCACTTTTTTTTGTTCACAGGGGTTCGACAAAGCACCGCACCGTGGAGCTTAAAAAAATAAATCAACATTTTGCCCAAATGACCAAAATCTCCAAGTTTACTTTAAAATTTCAATGGAATTAAACCCTTAATTTTTGCTCAGCCCTAATCACTGTATTTATGAACTTTACTTACGGTATTTATTTTAAAGTGTATGTAAAGCCATATTTAATTTTAGATTGAGCATGGAAGCTTTAGACGCCTCTATCAGGTATTTTTTTTTGTTTCCTGTGCCCCACTTGGGGGAGATTTTTCTTCACTTCCTTTCCCGAAAGACAACAGGAAATGAAAAAAAAATCTCTCCAAAGTAAACATAATTCCCATATATGAGATTTGTCAAAGGAACAGCTATTGGCATTATAGGATTTTCCATCACCTCTTTTTCTGACAACAACTCAAACTTTTTGGATTTCCCCTCACTTTCCATCTCAGTGGCAATGGTTACCACCCAGTGAGGACACAAGAAGCAATAATAAACTTAACAGGGGTTCTAATCCTACTCTATCCAAAACTAAAACCAAACATGTTTACATTTACATTCACTTTAAAAATGTGCATTTCCCCACCTATGTGGACAGATGGACAACAGACCTGTCTTTGGACCTTACGCCTGAAGACTTGATAGATATTAGGCTAGCAACTCATAAATCGTCCCAAAATATCTCGGCATTAGAAACTGTCTATAAAGTGTTGTCCAGATGTTATCTAGTGCCACAAAGGATAGCGAAGTATGTCCCTTGTTACCCGTCAGCTTGTTTCAGAGGCTGTGGGGAGTCTGCTTCATATCTGCAGATCTGGTGAACTTGCCCAGTGATGTGGTCTTTCTGGGGCCAAAGCATTTTCCATTCTCACCAATCTGTTCAATACCGATATACAACTCAACCCTCGCATTACACTGTTAAACAGTTATCCACTCGAGCTCACCAGATCACAATTTCAACTCCTCCTTCAAGTCACTGCTGGGGCTAAAAAGACAATAGCATGATCTTGGAAAACCGCCATGCTTTGTATTCTCGCTACGCAACATCGAATTACCCAGGCAATGATCCATGACAAAATAAATAAACAGAGGTGTTGCTCAACTGCTTTCTCCATTGTAGGTGCCGCTCATCCATAGCGACATTGCAGAGGGAGAGGAAGTCCATCGGACCATAGTTCCCCTATGGTTTTCTGAGTCACAGGGGGCAGCTATCTGATTGGATGCTGGCACCCCATGTGAATCTGGTGGCCATCTTGGGTTGGGCAGAGTCTATCTAAGGCCCTGGCTTCTGGCTTGGCATGCATTTTGCGTGTGGCTAGAGTAGGGACAGGTTACTCGTCGCAGGGAAAGTGCTTAGTGTCAGGGAGGGGTTCCGGAGGAGTAGGAAAACTGCAGAGATACGCCATCCTATCTGGAAGCCTCCCCACTTGGGTACGGCCTGGCCAGGACACATTCCACCCCTCGAGACAGATGCTGTTGGCATACCACACTGCACTCACACACAGCCACTCTTCTGGAGCCCTGATATGGGTGGTCACCTTACCAAACACATACTCCTGAAGTGCTGCTGCCACGACGGCTCCTAGAACCCCCCTCTTCTTTCTTTCTTTCTTTCTTTCTTTCTTTCTTTCTTTCTTTCTTTCTTTCTTTCTTTCTTTCTTTCTTTCTTTCTCTTTCTTTCTTTCTTTCTTTCTTTCTTTCTTTCTTTCTTTCTTTCTTTCTTTCTTTCTTTCTTTCTTTCTTTCTTTCTTTCTTTCTTTCTTTCTTTCTTTCTTTCTTTCTTCTCCTTCCCCTGGCTGCAACTCTTTTGGTGCCTAGTTGTCCTAGTTGAAACCATGAGGTTGGATAACGAGCGACCATTGCCTCCGTCTTAATTCTTTACTGTTTTTTACATTTGCTCGCCTTGTTTCTTGCTCCCCTGGGCATCTTTTGATTCAAAATTTGTAATTGCTATACTCATGTTTCTATTCGATGCTAAGTCCGATGGAGCATACACACGGTCGGACTTATCGCCAACAAGCTCACATCCAACATTTCCCATCGGAAAATCAGATGGTGTGTACGGGCCATAAGACTAGGATACCATTAAAGTTCATGTGTGTGTGTAAAAGCAGGCGTCCCAGTACATTTGGTAATATAGTGTATACTATCCCTTTAGTACAAAGTTGGAATAAAAAATAAGAATAAGCCTTTGATGACATATATCATACTTCTGTCTTGAAAGGTTCCCTTTAAACCAGCTCTTAACCAACAAAGCGTTGGAGCTGAGTTCATCAAAATGTTTATATATAAAGTAACAAGTGCCATTCTTTCCAGTAGCGATACTGACTCATTGTTATGGAGAGTAAGAACCTCGTGCCTCTTGTGAGTAACTGCCAAGTCACTACAAATGCTTTGTTTGTGGTCTCCAAACATTGTCTCACAATGGGGGCCCAACACATGCAAACAAGGCACCCAACACATTGTCTCGGAGAGGGGCCTTTGTCTTCTGGAGGAGCCTTTTGTGTCTTAGAAGCGCGTAGGTTCAATGCTTGCAATACCTTGGTTATCAGCACAAACATTCGCTAGCCTTCCTCCAGCTCGAAACGCCCTAGAACAGCGGCACTTGGGTGTTTGTTAGATTAGACCGCGGGAGGGGACAACAATGGGACCGCTTGTCCAACAAGCCTACAAAGAACTTCAAACTTTCAGCACTGGCCACAGCTGGCTTGGGCCTACAACAGGCCTACTTTTATGTGTCCTTTCAAACTAAGTAGGAGTGAATAACATTAACCCCGCTAACAGAATTAGCCTATTCTTTGGATTTCACAGCACAATATCCTATAGATCATATCCGGCCCGGAATAATGCATTGCATTCAAGTACTAATTAGCTGTGTGCTTGCAATAGCGGAGAGTGAGCGAAAGAAAAAAAACACCAAAAATGTTGTCTTTTGCTGGATGACAAAGAGCCGTTTCAAACATCTTTCAGCATTTTCTGAGTCTGACTCATGTCTGGATCCGTCGGCATCCCGCTTGTGGTTCTGTGTCCGCCGTCCGTATGTGACAATGACATGGTCTTTGCTCAGGGCCTCGCCGCATAGCGCTCAACATATTGCAGCCTTTGTTTTGCTGCTGCATAAAGATCTTTTATGGCTTTCTAGTGGAAATTATCATTTTAGATGGGTAATTGAGGCACAAAGCTGGTTATTTTGGGCAGGGGCTGACCAATGGGGCGCTTTGGAAAAAAGAGAATTTTCATAACAAGTTAGAAAGACTTGTGAAGAGCCGCGCTTTAAAGTCAGCTTGTGCTTTTCCCAATGTGGGCCAAATCATCAGGTTCATTTTAACAAGTATCTAAACTTAAAGTGGAGTTCCACCCACTTTTACAACTCTTCAGCATCCCTCACTAAACTGTGCACTGTAAACAAATTGGATATTTTTTTTTTTTTCTCAGCACCTACTGTATATCTGCTGTATTCATTTTTCCCTTCCTCCTCCCTGGCCGCGGCCCATCGCATCATTTCCTGTTTGCAATGCCTTCTGGGAAGAGGCGGCAACTTCCTCTGACACTGCCGTTGCTATGGAAACCTGACCTGAAACCTATTACACTGCTTGTGCTGCACTGAGCATGTGCGAGATCCACAAGGATGAGATCCAGGAAGAAATGCAGTCTGGCTTCAGATGCCCACACTTAAGATGGCCACGGCCTGCTGTAAGTTTATAAAATAACAAAGTACTGCTTTAAACTAACAAAACAGACCTTAGTTTACAAACTAACTTTACTAGAATACATTTAGCTTGTGTATTATAGGGGTATTTTTATTTAAAAAGTATAATTTCGGCCGGAACACCACTTTAAAGCAGGGAGCGGGAGCGGAAGTAGGGTTGCCACCTGTCCGGGATTCAACCCGGACAGTACGGGTTTGGGATCATGCGTCCGGGTTTCAGAGTGCCTGAAACCTGGACACATGATTCAGACTAAAGTGTTCAGGTATTGACTTGATGAAAAGGTGGCAACCCTAAGTGGAGGGCAAGAGCATTTGTGACGTAGAGTATTTGAAACTTACCTGCTGTAAATGACAAAATCATACAGATACAGATGACAAAAAAAGAAGAAAAAAAAAATAATGGGGGGGGATTTAACCCTTCCAAAGAATCCAACAAGAAAAAAAAAAGTTTAGCTTTAGGAACTCTTCTTTAACCGCTTCTGGACCGCCCCCGCGCAGATATACTGTGGCAGGGCAGCCCTCCTGCGCCAAATCACGTACAGGTACGTGATTTTGTGCACTTGGCCTTGGGAAGGCACGTGACGTGCGTAACCCACTCCCGCTGTGACTGGACCCAGCCATCGTTCTGAGGAGAGGCAGAACGGCGGTCTCCCTATGTAAACAAGGCAGACCGCCGTTCTGTCAGAGGGGAAAATGGAGATCTTGTGTTTCTGCTAAGCAGAAACACAAGATCTCCATTTTCCCCTCTTAGTTTCTGCTAAGCAGCAACACAGATCTCTGTTTACCTCCAGTCAAAGCACCTCCCCCCCCCACAGTTAGAAAGCACTCCCAAGGAACACATTTAACCCTTTGATTACCCCTGATGTTAACCCCTCCCCTGCCAGTGTCATTAGTATAGTGAGTGACAGTGTATTTTTTTTACCACTGATCACTGTATTGGTGTCCCTGGTCCCCAAAAAGTGTCAGATTTGTCCGCCGCAATGTAGCAGTCCCGCTAAAAATCACTGATCGCCGGCATTACTAGTAAAGAAAAATAGATAAAAATCCCATAAATATATCCCACAGTTTGTAGATGCTTGAACTTTTGCGCAAACCAAAAAAAAAATACGCTTGTTGGGATTTTATTTAAACAAAAATTTGAAGCAGAATACATATTGGTCTAAATTGATGAAGGAATTAGATTTTTTTTACATTTTTTTATTGGACGTGTTTTATAGCAGAACGGAAGAAATATTGTTTTGTTTTTTTCTTGGTCTGTATTTTTTTGTTTATAGCGCAAAAAATGAAAAACTGCAGAGGTGATAAAATACCACCAAAAAAAAAGCTCTATTTGTGGGGAGAAAAAAAGGACATGGATTTTATTTGGGTACAGCGTCGCAGGACCGCGCGATTGTCAGTTAAAATAACGCAGTGCCGTATCGCAAAAAATGGCCTGGTCATGACGGGGGGGGGGGGTGTGTAAAACCTTCCGGGGCTGAAGTGGTTAACTGGTAGCAGTTTCAGCCATGCTCAGTCTTACAATCCGGCTTCCTGAGAAGGTGACAGGTCCCCTTTGAACAAGTCTAGCGGAACCCTTTTTTATGCTTCGTTATCTTTCTCTCACCTCGGGCCTGCAAACATGTTTAACTGTCTGCTCAGAATATTTACTTACCATCACTTACCAGCGTCAGTGCGGTTGTCGATACGGCCTCTAATTAACCATTCAATAGTGGATCCATACCGCAATGAATAGAGAGCAGCCTGAGTCTTGATTGGCATTTCTAATTAAACTTGTTAACTGCTGGAAGACCGGGGGCTGCCACGGGCCAATCACATCCAATGTCAGATGCTCATAAAATAATTGAGGATGATAACGAGGATACAGAATAGATAACTACGAGACGCCAATTCCTATGAGGCCTAAATACTTCTATATACCCTCCGTGTTTATGGAGAAATCTGCATGTATTTCATGTTTAGACTTAGAAAATGTATGGCCTCACAAATACAAAATTGAGATATGTGTCAATAAAAGTGTACCATCATCCAAGTAGGTTAAGAAGGATCATTTGGGAGTATGGGTCCCACCCCAGACTCACCAAGAACAGAGGGGGCAAGTAGACTATTGCGGCACATAGAAAGAAAATATAACTACGAAATACAAAACATTGATAAAATTCCACAATATTTATTTATACAAAAGTAACAAAAAGACTGCAAAGCACATATACATTAAAAAGTTCAGATGACATGATCTTTCAACATGTTTCGCGGATTTACCGCTTCATCAGGACATACATCTGTAAATATAGATAAAGTTATACAGGTAAGTACCGAGTAAAGAATTTAAACATGATTATGAACCGGGGAAAGTAGAATAGGGGGATGGAACTCCTTATCCGAGCCTCAGAGAGTGTCCTCTGTTCTTGGTGAGCCTGGGGTGGGGCCCATACTCCCAAATGATCCTTCTTATGTTTAAACTTAGTACTAACACAACCATCCAATCAAGTAGATTTCCGGGAAAGCTGTAAGCTGGAATTGCACATCTGCCGGTATGAGACATTCGAAAGATATAAATGTCTCTTGTAGGCTAGCAATACTAATCTACTGCTAGTGTGTGAGAGATAACAACATGATCAGCATGGTTCTTCTGTGGCTAAACTTCAGGAATAAAGGCAGAAGATGCGCCTGCCTACTCACTGCCTACCTACCTAGAAGAAAAATCATGGGGGAGGGGGAGAGGCAGATTCAGTTGGGGATAGCATGAAAAGCTGAATCCCCAACAATGTGAAACTTACATTTTTTGAGAGGTTGGATAGGTGATTGTCTAAGGAAAGATAGATTTTGTGATGGATGGATGTATGGATGTATGGATAGATGGATAGATAGATGTGTATTGGGATAGATGGGTGGATGAACAGATGGATGGATGGATGGAGGTATGGACAGATGCATGGATGGAGGGATATTGGGATTGATTGATGGATACTAGTATAGATGGATGTATATTATGAGAAATGGATATATATTGGGATAGATGAATGGATATTGGGGTGGATGGATGGATGGATGGATATTGGGATGGATAGATGTGCATTGGGATAGATGGATGGATATTGGGATGGATAAATGGATGCTGGGATGAATACTGGGATGGATAGACGTATATTGGGATAGATGGATGGATCAATGTGTATTCGGTTAGATGGTTGGATATTGGGATAGATGGATTGATGGATTTTGGGATGGATAAATGGAAACTAGGATGAATAATGGAATGGATGGATGGACAGATGGATGGATGGATATTGGGATGGATAGATGTGTATTGGGATAGATGGATAGATATGGGGATGGATAGATGGAAACTGGCTTAAAGATTGGGATGGACAGATGCATAGATGTATGGATATTGGGATGGATGGATGGATGGATATTGGGATAGGTAGATGGATAGATGGATGGATGGATGGATATCGGGATGGATAGATGTATATTGGGATATATGGATGTACAGTATCTCACAAAAGTGAGTACATCCTCACATTTTTGTAAATATTTTATTATATATTTTCATGTGACAACACTGAAGAAATGACACTTTGCTACAATGTAAAGTAGTGAGAGTACAGCTTGTATAACAGTGTAAATTTGCTGTCCCCTCAAAATAACTACACACAGCCATTAATCTCTAAACCGCTGGCAACAAAAGTGAGTACACCCCTAAGTGAATATGTCAAAATTAGCCCAATTAGCCACTTTCCCTCCCTGGTGTCATGTGACTCGTTAGTGTTACAAGGTCTCAGGTGTGAATTTGGTGTTATCGCTCTCACTCTCTCATACTGGTCACTGGAAGCTCAACATGGCACCTCATGGCAAAGAACTCTCTGAGGATCTGAAAAAAAGAATTGTTGCTCTACATAAAGATGGCCTAGGCTATAAGAAGATTGCCAAGACCCTGAAATTGAGCTGCAGCATGGTGGCCAAGACCATACAGCAGTTTAACAGGACAGGTTCCACTCAGAACAGGCCTCGCCATGGTAGACCAAAGAAGTTGGGTGCACGTGGTCAGTGTCATATCCAGAGGTTGTCTTTGGGAAATAGATGTATCAGGGCTGCCAGCATTGCTACAGAGGTTGAAGGGGGGGGGGGTCAGCCTGTCAGTGCTCAGACCATACACCGCACACTGCATCAAATTGGTCTGCATGGATGTTATCCCAGAAGGAAGCCTCTTATAAAGATGATGCACAAGACAGCCTGCAAACAGTTTACTGAAGACAAGTAGACCAAGAACATGGATTACTGGAACCATGTCCTGTGGTCTGATGAGACCAAGATGTCTTGCCTACAGTCAAGCATGGTGGTGGGAGTGTCACCGGGGAGCTACAGTTTATTGAGGGAACAATAAATGCCAACATGTACTGTGACATACTGAAGCAGAGCATGATCCCCTCCCTTCGGATACTGGGCTGCAGGGCAGTATTCCAACATGGTAATGACCCCAAACACACCTCTAAGACGACCACTGCCTTGCTAAAGAAGCTGAGGGAAAAGGTGATGGACTGGTCTCTAACATCCACCAGCTCTGTGATGTCGTCATGGAGGAGTAGAAGAGGACTCCAGTGGCAATCTGTGAAGCTCTCCTGAACTCCATGCCCAAGAGGGTTAAGGCAGTGCTGGAAAATAATGGTGGCCACACAAAATATTGACACTTTGGGTCCAATCTGGGTATTTTCACTTAGGGGTGTACTCACTTTTGTTGCCAGCGGTTTATACATTAATGGCTGTGTGTTGAGCTATTTTGAGGGAACAGCAAATTTACACTGTTATACAAGCTGTACACTCAATACTTTACATTGTAGCAAAGTGTCATTTCTTCAGTGTTGTCACATGAAAATATATAATAAAATATTTACAAAAATGTGAGGGGTGTGCTTACTTTTGTGAGATACTGTATATTGGGACAGGTGGATGGGTGGATATTGGTATGGATATATGGAAACTTGGATGAATAATGGGATGGATAGATGGACAGAAGCATGGATGGATGGATCTTGAGATAGATAGATGGATAGATGTGTATTAGGATAGAAGAATAGATATTGGGATGGATGGATGGATGGATGAATATGGGGATGGATAGATGGAAACTGGGTTGAATATTGGGATGGATGGATAAATGAATGGACAGATGCATGGATGGATGGATATTGGGATGGATAGATGTGTATTGGGATAGATGGATGGATAGATAGATAGATAGATAGATAGATAGATAGATAGATAGATAGATAGATAGATAGATAGATAGATAGATAGATAGATAGATAGATAGATAGATAGATAGATAGATACCCATCTCTACATAGTTGAACTTTCAAATCAAGCTCACAAGGGCAGTACCCATGCTGGCTGCTGATGTGCCAACAATCTGGAGCATGGGTGACACTAATCCTATCTGCATGCACTATAGGTTTGGAATCAGATGTCTGTGCAGGTGATGGGTGGATGGGCCATTGTAGCCAGCAAAGGTCCGATGGAGCATACACACGGTCGGAATTTCCGACCAAAAGCTCACATCAGACTTTTGCTGGTGGAATTTCTGCTCGTGTGTATGGGGCATTATATTGCCCTGTATTTGTCTCTTTCCATCTTCCCATCAACTCTGACCAGCATTCCTGTCCCTGCTGAAGAAAACATCCCCACAACATGTTGCTTGCTGCCACCACCATGTTTCACGGTGGGGATGGTGTGTTCAGGGTGATGTGCAGTGTTAGTTTTCTGCCACACATAGCGTTTTGATTTTAGGCCAAAAAGTTAAATTTTGGTTTCATCTGACCAGAGCACCTTCTTCCACATGTTTGCTGTGTCCCCCACATGGCTTCTCGCAAACTGAAAACGGGCCTTATGGCTTTCTTTGAACAATGGCTTTCTTCTTGTCACTCTTCCATAAAGGGCAGATTTGTGGAGAACACGACTAATAGTTGTCCTGTGGACAGATTCTCCCACCTGAGCTGTGGATCTCTGCAGCTCCTCCAGAGTTACCATGGACCTCTTGTCTGCTTCTCTGATGAATGTTCTCCTTGCCCGGCTCAGTTTAGGTGGACGGCCATGTCTTGGTAGGTTTGCAGTTGTGCCATACTCTTTCCATTTTCCGATGATGGATTGAACAAAGATCCGTGAGTTGTTCAAAGCTTGGAATATTTTTTTATAACCTAACACTTCTCCACAACTTTATCTCTGACCTGTCTGGTGTGTCCCTTGGCCTACAGGATGGTGTTTGTTCATAATGGTTCTCCGAGGGCTTCACAGAACATCTGTATTTCCCCTGTAAAATCCCCAAAAAATACTCTTACGTTTTTGGTTGTAACATGACAAAATGTGGAAAATTTCGAAGGGGTATGAATACCTTTTCAAGGCACTGTATGTAATGTAACAGGAGTCAGTTTTCACCTTGTTATTCCACATTCATAATTGTTGAATAATTATCTGTGACATTTGATGAATGACCATTCAGTGTCCGGCGTGTCCATTCAAACGTGTGGGCCTTTGACTGATTTTCCACCGATGATTACTCTGCAGTAGCCGTATGGAATGCAAAGCGTAAAAATTGATTTCCACCGAGAACTTGCCCGGTATGTGTCAGATCATTGAGATGGAAGGTCTAATCATTTAACCCAAGATTTAAAAAAAAAAAAAAGTCTGATAACTGTCCCAAAAGGGTCTAACTCCCCCTAATAGAAAAAAAAAAATGCTTGGCACGCATCATAATAAATCTCACGAAGGGTCGTTAGAAGATCCCCAGCTGGGAAGGAGCCGTCAGCCGAGCGCAGATGCAACAAGAAGGTTCTGTGTCCAGCTCTGCAGGTGACGGAGTGACTACAATGGCGGCAGACAGGGCACCTAACAGGATGATGGAGGAGACTCCGGGCTCGGCGGCAATCTAACAAAACGCAGGGCATTTTAGGAAAGATTACACTCAAAGATTAGCACTACAATATCAACACATTAATCAAGCCTTCCCAAATCTGTATTACTCATTTCACACCATTCTTCATACACACACAGAACATTTGTCTCTCCTAAAGCAGATGAATTAATCACTAATAAGTGGAATCATTGTGTCACGTACAGTTCCCCCCCCCCCCCGGGTGAGGCAGACGCGGCCGGGCGTACACGCAGGTGAGCCTCCGATCAAAGACTTCTGACGGAAGAGAAGGAGGATAATTCCCATACGTAACAATGTAACAATTAATAAAGGCAGAACTGGAATCAATAATACATCATTTAAAGCTGAAGGTTAATCTGCTTGGTTCCACCCTCATCAATATGATGAATTCAATTTTTAAATAAAAACTTTCTGTTTTCATGATATCTCTCGGTGGTGTCATCATCGGTAGGGTTGCCACCTGTCCGGGACTCACCCGGACAGTTCGGGTTTGGAATCACGCGTCCGGGTTTCAGGCTACCTGAAACCCGGACACATGACTCAGATTGAACTATGGCTTCCCAGCAGGGTTGCTGACTGCAGTTGTCTAAGCTGAGAGTGTTTGTTACACTTTCACACTGCCCAAAGCCAACACTAACTACCCCCCCCCCCGAACACATACAGATGGGAAAGGAGAGAGGGCTCGATCTGCACCTCTTCCTCCTACCCCACTCCAATGCCGGGCGCTGTGCCTCAGAAAAGGAATGGGGGGCTAGAAATTTGGAGTCCAGCAGCCTCAGATACATCTGGATGAGAGGTGCCAAGGGGTGGGTGAGCTCACCATCCATCCCTGTCTGTGACTGAAATCTCCCCCCTTCTCTCTCTTGCCTCTGAGTGAGTACACTAAGGTAAATCAGGGTTCTCAGAGCACCCCTTACATCAGAGTTCTCCTTTACACCAAAAGCCACAGTGTCCCCCCTTACACCAGAATCCTCTCCATACATCAGAGTTCTCAGTGTCCCCCCTTTAAATCAGGGTTCCCAGAGCATCCCTTATGTCAGAGTCCCCAGAGTTCTCCCTTACATCAGAGTCTGCAGAGTCCCCCCTTACAGTAAAAGGGAACTCTGCGAGTTCAGGTGTAAAAGGGGAACTCTGTGGACTCTAATATAAAGGGAGACTCTTGTTATTAACCTCATATGAATAGAAATGTTATTTAATATCAGAATATATGTATAGTTTATACTATTAATTTTTTTTTGCTGTTTGCCGCTAAAGTGTTCGGGTTTGACCTGAAGAAAGGGTGGCAACCCTAATCATTGGTTCTCTGTGCTTCTCTTTGCAATGCAGGTAGATCATGACTGGTGGGAGGGGCTGACAAGGTGCTGTACATAACTTCCAGAAAACATCTTAGCACCCTGTGTCACTACTCCCCTCAAGAGCCCTCAGTTCTAATTCATCCCAAAGGTGTTCTATCGGATTGAGGTCAGGACCCTGTGCAGGCCAGTCAAGTTCCTGCACCCCAAACTCGCTCATCCATGGCTTTATGGATCTTGCTCTGTGCACTGGTCCAAATCATTTGGTGGAGGGGAGATTATGGTGTGGGGTTGTTTTTCAGGGGTTGGACTTGGCCCCTTAGTTCCAGTGAAGGGAACTCTTAAGGCGTCAGACAACCAAGACACTTTGGACAATTTGATGCTGAGTTGAAGCTGTTGAAGCTGTTATAGCTGCAAAATGTGGGCGAACTCAATATTGAACCCTACGGACCAAGACTAGGATGCCATTAAAGTTCATGTGTGTGTAAAGGCAGGCGTCCCGATACTTTTGGTAATGTAGTGTATATCCCATAGCTTGTAGATGCTATAACTTTCACACAAAAAAATCAATATACATTATTGGGATTTTTTTTTTTTTTTTTTTTACCAAAGACATGTAGCAGAATACATTTTGGCCATTTTTTTTTTTTTTTATTATTATTGGATATGTTTTACAGCAGAAAGTATAAAATAATGTTTTGTTTTTTTATTTTCAGTTTTTTTGTTTATATGATAAAAAATTAACAAAAAACCCTGGTGGTCGAATACCACCAAAATAAAGCTCTATTTGTGTGAAAAATATGATATAAATTTCATTTGGGTACAGTGTTGCATGACCGCGCAATTAGCAGTTAAAGAAAAAGTAAAGTCTTCCTGTTTAATTGTACCTACAGGTAAGTCTATAATAAGGCTTAGCTGTAGGTACTGTAAATATCTCCTGAACTGTTTAGGAGATATTTACTATATACACCGCTGCCGATGTCATTAGCGCATGCGCTCTGAATGAACGCCCGCTCCTGCCGTTTCTTCAGGGCCCTGTGCTGTGACTGGCGGGCTCCCGTGCGCATGCGTGGGAGTGACGGCATCATGGCTCCAGCCAATCACAGCAAGCAAAACCCACAAGAAACACCAGGGACGATGTCAGCTGTCTCAGCGGTGTGTGGGCGCTGCTGCAGGGCTTCGTTCTAAGTTAAGTATTTCATAATGAGCTAGTATGTGTTGCATCCTAGCTCATTATGCCTTTGTCTTACAGGTTTTTTATTTTTCAGGACCATGCCCCTTCATCAGGGTACTGATAATAAAGGGACAATCTCATGAAGAAGCAAGGCTCTGAAACAAGGCACTACAGAATGTCCCCCCAAACCGGTTGTGAACAAGGGACTTAAACTATCTCTTGGGTGTGCAAGAACCTCCACACATTTTGGCAAAGACAGAAGGAGAGCAGCGCCATCTAAGTGCAGCATTATTAAGACAGTTTACTCCATAAAAGACAATTGGTAACTCACAAGATGTATGAGATGTCAGTGCATGTGGGATTAATATTGTGGTTCATCCGCTCATGGGAAAGATGATCTTCTCACTGGGGAAGAGGCAGCTGATGGGTCCAGGGACGCCGGTGGTTCCCATAGCTTCCAGACACTCAGCACGGCTCACAGACAGCAATGTAAGTCACTTCCGGTTGGAGAGAGAGCGGGGAGGAGTCATCCACAGTCAGCCTATCTAAGAATACTTCAACTGTGCTTGTGCCATAAATGTACCCCTCCACATGAACTTGATGTGAAAGAGAGTTCTAATTACCCACTCTCTCTTTATTCCGCTGATCGAGTGCACATGATCGAATGTACTTTTGATTACACATTTTGGGGCCATGTCCTTTATCAGGGTACTGATGATGAAAGGACACTCTGACGAAGAAGCATGACTCTGAATCAAAGCACTACACTACGTCCCAAAAAACATTTGAGAACAAGGGTCTGAAATTGTATCCTGGCTTAGCAAGAACCTCCACTTACAAATTTCGGAACCATGCCCCTTCATTAGGGTGCTAATGATAAAGAGACACTCTGATGAAGAAGCTTGACTCCGAAACAAGTCACTACAGTATGTCTCCAAAACCAGTTGTGAAAAAGGGACTAAAATCGTTTCCTGACTTACAAATTGATGAGGACCATGTACCTTCATTAGGGTGCTGATGATGAAGGAGCACTCCGATGAAGGAGCATTGGCCCTGGAAACAAGGCACTACAAGACATCTCCAAAACTAGCTGTGAACGAGGGACTATGTACCTTCATTAGGGTGCTGATGATGAAAGAGCACTCTGATGAAGGAGCATTGGCCCTGGAAATAAGGCACTACAAAGACATCTCCAAAACCAGTTGTGAACGAGCGATCAAAATTGTATCCTCGGTTAGCAAGTACCTCCACTTACAAATCTTGGGCCCATGTACCTTTATTAGGTTGCTGATGATGAAGGGGATACTCTGATGAAGGACCATGGCCCTGGAAACAAAGCACTACAAGACATCTCCAAAAAATAGCTGTGAACGAGGGACTTTGTACCTTCATTATGGTGCTGATGATGAAGGGACATTCTGATGATGAAAGATGGCTCCTAAAAAAGGCAATACTGTATGTCTCCTAATCCAGTTGTGAACAAGGACCAAAAATTGTATCTTGGTTTAGCAAGTACCTTCATTCACACGTCTTGGGGCCATGCCCATTTCTTAAAGTGCTGATGATGAAGGGGGCATGGCCCTGAAACATGTAAGTGGAGGTAGTTGCTAACTCAGGATCCAGATCTGATTTTGGAGACATATTGTACTGCCTTTGCTCGATAGTTTATTCCTCCATTTTTTCTTTCATCTCTCCTTCTACCTGCCCAGTGAGAGGGAATTCGGCAATGGCCAATGTGACCTGGTATCCCTCAAGAGAGGTTCTTCCTGTTCTTATGCCCTTATCAAGTCATCCTTTTGTAAGTGTCATTTTTTATTAGATACACAAGTCTTATGAGCTTATAGAAATCATCAGGAAAGATGTGCTGGCGACATATGTATCTCTGCATGGCTGAACGCCACCATCCGTCTTGTTACTGCAAGTCCTATCAATTATTTATGGTCAGACTACCGTATGGTCTGCAGCTTGGCGTTACCTTCTCCATCACGGCAGGAGATAAGCTGTGTTACTGAGTACCTAGAAATGGCCATTACAAGAAGGAGAATCTTCCCATATCCCCGATGGAGCTATTTCTACATTCTACTTTTCTAGACAGAACATCGGGAGAGGAGATCGTTGACCTGCTTTTGAGTGTGCAAACTCCGAGGATGTCAGCCTAATCCTTACTTATCACTGAGCCAGAACGATAAATGAGATGGTGGGATTCCAGACCTGCATACTTGTTATGGTTAAGTATCGAGGTAAGGATGAGGATAACAACTCTTATCTAAGACCTCTTCAAAAGTAAGACAAGTTTCAGCCACGATATGTTCAATCAGCTTTGCTGCATGTGCCAACAAATAATTTCATGGAAAAGGGAGAAGTCCTGGAAGTCTCTGCAAAACCCCATAAGAAGGTTTAAGACAGCCTCAGCCCGGGCTCCAACCAGGCCACGCGCCCAACACGTTTCTCTCCCCATGACTACACTCCGTGGGTGGAGTGAAACACATTGGGGGTGTGGCCTGGTTGGAGCCTGGGCTGAGGGTGTCGTACACCTTCTTCCGGGATTTTGCAGAGATGTGCAACTTCCAGGACTTTTTCCTTTTCCATTAGATGTCTAGAGCTGGGACAAGCTCTGTCCTTGTCTGTACTCCAAGTGGTTGTTACATAACAAGACCTGGTGGAGCCTTGAGTGGCACCTGTCAATTTAGTTTGGGTCAACAAATAATTTATCTACTTGGTTTGGTATCAGCCTCTTGCAGTCACCGTACAGCAGAATTCAGACTGGGGAAGGGGGAAAAAGCTGAAAGAAGCCAATCAGATGTGGCACAGAGCAATGAGCATGCTGAGAGGAAGAGCTCATCGGTCTGCTCCTACTCTTTTCACTGTCCAGTCACTGGCTGTGGTAGAAAGTTGTGTTACTGAACTGCAGCAGTGAAGAATCAGATCTCCTGCCCTGGCAGACAGGGTTGTGCTGTGTGGCAGAGCTGTAGACAAACTAGTAAAAATTACCCCCCCCCCCCCCCCAACTATATGGGCTAATACTGGTAAAGATACATCAATTTTAAAAAATTTTTACACCAGTCTTTATTTATTACAAAGTATAAAAGATCAATATTAAAAACAATGGGGTTGATTTACCAAAGGGACAAAGAAGAAGCAGTTGCTCCAGAGCTTAGTAAATGAGGTGAAGCTCTGCTGACTTCTATCATCCAGTCATCTGCAAGCAAAAATGTAGTTTTTTTTTATTTTCCTTGCAGGGGATTGGGTACTCTTTGCAAAGTGAAGCCTTACCTCATTTACTAAGCGCTGGAGTAATTGCACTTGCAGAGGGCAACTGCCCTCTGCAAAGTGCACAGTTTTTTTGCCTTTAGTAAATCAACCCCAATGCGTTTCGCAAGCTGTTCTTCTTATCTCTGTTACATCACCAACATAGAATACTTGCATTACACAGTTTATTACAAAAAAAACAACGCGTTTCAGAGTCAGTTAACTCCTTCTTCAGGGATGGCACTGCAAGAAGGGTGATGTGATCTACAAAATTTAAAAATCTCAATAAAATAAAAAAAAAGTGAGGCTGACATTTTTGATTGGATGCCCAAGTAAAACTTTACCTTTCCTGGAGAAAATGCTGTTCTGGGCTTCCTTCAGTGCTGGCCACATGGCTGAAGGCTTAGGTACTTGGTCATGCGACCTCAAAATCATACAAATTCGCTAAATAAATAAAGGTTATGGACTTGGTGAGAGGGAGGATCGATCATTTGATTAAAATCACAATTTCATACACCTAAGGTTTATACCATTTATAACAACCATTAATGTAGACCTTCACCCTCCCCACCCACTTTCTGTCATTCCAGTCCTAAGCCTCCCCTCCCCCTACACTTTAACAATATTTTTGTCTTTAATATGTATATTAGAGAAGCCTCCCCTTACTTCCTGGAGTTCCACCTACATGAGAATGATGTATTCGTTTTCCACAGCCTTCCGTGATACCCAAGTCACACATCCCGGGAGGCCTTGGGGTACTTTTTGGTGTATGCGGTGAGGCGTGTCACCAGAGGGGCCACTGTCTTCTCCTGGTTCTTGCATGCCCCCTGTTGACATTCCACAAAGCCTGGGCATTAGTAGGGGGTTGGGTGCAAGAACCCGGAAGAGACAGCCAGACCCTTAATGATGTCAGAGAAGAATATGAAGGCATGGGACCAGGGGCGGAGCGGTGGACCTCTACATCACACTGGGACACCCCAGGATCACTAGGAGTGTGAATAGGTTTTTGTGCATAACCCAGCAAAAGAAGTAAGAGTTGGGGGGGGGGGCCTTTTTAATATAAAAAAAGTATCAAAAGTCATAAAAAAACACAAAAGAAAATTAAGGATAATGAAAGAGGGAATGGGGAAGAAAAGGAAGGAGAGGAGGAAGAAAAGAAAAAAAGGGGAAAATAAACGTAAAAAAGGGGAAGGGTGGAGTGTTTGGCATATGGGGAATAGGACGAGCTCTAGCCTGGCATTTGGCACCAGGTGTCAATGTGCTTTTTGTTTGCATCAGATGGATTTTGCATTGTTATATACAGTAAGTCATATAAAAATGCACAGGGCTGCCATTAGAAGTTAGGTGGCCCCATATGGCCTACTTGACAGGCTATGCTGGGTCAAAAGCAAGGGACAGGACCAGCACAAGTCTGAAGGATGCCGATGACGACCAATCAAACTCATCCTGGTTCCCAGCCGAACCCAGGCTCCCCTGCTGAACCACTGGGGCCTGGGCATATTACAGGAGGGCTGTCTGTATCCCCCTATTGGCGGCCCTGAGAATGCATATTGTCATATGAGAATTCAAAACCCCCTTGAAGCAGGTCAGAAGGAGGTCAACAGCAAGTCAAATGCACCTGTCAATCAATTCTGAATGATAGCAAGAGTATCTCAAACTGATCCTATCAACAATGGGCCTCAAGCCCTGTGACCTTTGGCCCATACCACATGAAGGAGGTTGGAAGAAGGTCAACAGCAAGTCAAATGCACCAGTCAATTAATTCTGAATGCTCTCAGAAGCATCTCAAACTGATGCCATCAACAACAGCACCTTCGAAACGCGTCAGCCAGCAGCGGTTCGTACTTCCACCTTCTAGAACATGGACACTGCTACCAGTGGACTAATTGCCTTAAGATTGCTATAAGCGCAACTTCCTTTCTACCCTTGTGAGTAGATTTTAATCATGTTTTAAAATAAAATATATTAAAGGATAATGCACTAGGCCGGTGCGCCCTCTTTCTTTCTTTTTTGTTCAAATAAAGGTTAGAAGGGGGTCAACAGCAAGTCAATTGTACCCGCCAATCAATTCTGAATGATCTCAGAAGCATTTCAAACTGATGCGATCAACAATGGACCCCAAGCCCTTTGACCCCCTGGCCCATACCACACGAAGCAGGTCAACTGCAGGTCAGAAGGAGGTCAACAAAAAATTTTTTTTTTTTTGGGGTTGGTTCTAGATTGGAATCTCGGGGGGCGCTATAACTAGTTATCCTACCCTAGATCCACCCTCTTAAAATTAAGAGGGAATAGAAAATTCGGCAGGGGTATTTAATAACCTGGGAGGGAATAAGGGGAATGATTCACTATACACAATAATACAAAAAACATTTTCTTCTCACGTTATGTAATAGGGAGTGGCCATTTTGTATAAGGGATGTGGGGGGGAGATGTGAGGGGGGAGCGGAGTGAGTTAATGGAATATGGGCCCTTTTTTAATTTTTACTTTTTCTAAGAACTTTGAAATCTTTGAGGATGATATAGGAGAGATCCATTCTTGTGTCTTTGTGTTTTTGAATAATTTGTATATATGTTTTTGAAATGATATGTAAGGTTGTATATTTGTATAATAATTAACAAATAATAATTGGAAATAGAAGGAGGTCAACAGCACATCGAATGCATCGGTCAATTAATTCTGAATGATCTCAGAAGCATTTCAAACTGATGCCATCAACAATGGACCCCAAGCCCTTTGACCCTCTTGCCCATACCACATGAAGCAGGTCAAACGCAGGTTAGAAGGAGGTCAACAGCAAGTCAAATGCACCTATCAACCAATCCTGAATGATCTCAGAAGCATCTCAAACTGATGCCATCAACAATGAGACCCAAGGCCATTAACCCATGGCCCATACCACATGAAGCAGGTCAAATCCAGGTTAGAAGGAGGTCAACAGCAAGTCAAATGCACCTATCAACCAATCCTGAATGATCTCAGAAGCATCTCAAGCTGATGCCATCAACAATGAGACCCAAGGCCATTAACCCCTGGCCCATACCACATGAAGCAGGTCAAATCCAGGTTAGAAGGAGGTCAACAGCAAGTCAAATGCACCTATCAACCAATCCTGAATGATCTCAGAAGCATCTCAAGCTGATGCCATCAACAATGAGACCCAAGGCCATTAACCCATGGCCCATACCACATGAAGCAGGTCAAATGCAGGTTAGAAGGAGGTCAACAGCAAGTCAAATGCACCTGTCATCCAATTATGGATGATCTCAGAAGCATCTCAAACTGATGCCATTAACAATGGGTCCAATGTCCATTGACTCCAATCAATTTTCTGGCATTCTAGAATAAAATCGTATCCACTCAAGGTAGGATCACAGCACTAGAATATTACATTTTTCTTCCATACCCTAACAGCCATTAATCATAAAATCAGTTGCTCTATGCTAGTTTAATAGCAATATTATGTTTTCCGATGACAAGCCATGGCTCTGTGTTTTTATCTTTTTTTTTTTTTTGTAAGGAAAAACAGACATTAACAAAGACGCGATTAAAGATGTATTTGATTGAGTAGTCATCCATTATCAAGTCATTTAGATTCCATTAATAAATAATACCCAAGAATTAAATCAAAGTGTTCCGCTACAGGCAGCCTATAAAAATAATGAGCGTTAACAAAAATGCAGAAAAACAGAAAAAAAAAAAAAAGCCCAGGCAGAAGACAAAAGCACAGCGCTCGACCACGAAACGGTTAACGGCAGAAAGCTAGCCATCCAGCAAGCAGAAAATTAAGGTTCGTGTTTGATGGACAACGGCTCAAAGATCCCTGATGTCTCTGAATATCCAGTTTCTCTTCTAATAATGTTGAAAATATTGCCTGGTGTCATGTTTAATCAAACGGCCGGTGGGCCTTGATTGCAGGTGACGCAGTCACACGGTACTGCCCGTGTCAGGCTACACACGCCGTCAAATTTGCTCCAGATTCCGTCTCGAAGCGGACAGGGATGAGATACGAGCCTTCCTCCGCCCGTTAATAGATTGTGACACCACAGAAGGAAACCTTTGCTTTGAATTGGAAAACAAAAGGCAAATAGCAAAAACTTTAGTACGTGACCAACTTTTTTTTCTTTTTTTTTTTTTACGCTCTCTCCAAAAGTCCCCGCCATTAAACCGCCGTTCGCTACCAGAGTCTGCCGATACGTTCTAAAAATGCTAAATATTTTTCATTTGAGAGAGCTGAATTATTACCCTGTGAGCACGACAGCAACAAATCTAGAGATTCTTTTTTTTCATTTTTTTTTTCCGACGTCGCAACAAAACGCTCTTTATCCCCAATAGGAAAAAAAACAATTAATAGCTTATGTTGATCAACCAGCGACTATATTTTAAAATTCTTCACGTTGGCCGGGCTAGCGGTGTCCTATGTTGGCCAACAATGGAAACATTGATTTTAGAATATTTGAATTTTTTCAGACAGAACAAACCGCTAAAAGGAGACCAGTGTCTTTCGTTGGTGGCAACAACACAAACTTGCCCCCCCCCCCCCCCCACCTAAATAGCTCAAAATTAATATGATTCATTCAACCAGACCCCCTTCCCCTCACCCCCTTTTTTTTTTTTTTTTGCCATTTTGTCAGCAGCCCTCTCCATAATCAAAAGTTTTTTTGTGCTGGCAAAAGTTTATGTCATCTTCCGCTCGTTGGCCATCCATCTCTGATGGTCTGTTCCCTTGTAGACCAACAATCGGACCTTGTTCGTCCCGGCTCACATCTATTAAGTGAAAGTATTTGGAAACTAATAGGACATTACAGTCCGGTTGCCATGGGCAGTAATCACTCTGCCAAGTCGTGACCTCTCTGTTATGCAGCGAGGAACTAATTGAAATGATACAAATTACTTTGATTCTGTCTCTGCACGTTTGGATTCTGGTGGTGGTCAGGGGTCAAATGGCTTCTATTCACTCAACTATGTTTGAAGTGGCGGCCACTGCAGTGAAGGGGGACAAGCGGACATTTTGACTCCATCAAGCCATCGCCACATACTGAGGTGACAAGTTCCACGACGGGGAGACAAAAGACCTGGCGGGCTACCTTCATACGACAATGGAGGCCCTCTGTCCGTCATCTCCCCCTTCACAAGCCTATACAGCTCCTTTTAATATACACCAGACATTCGTTTATTTTTCGGGATCATTGACCCAATGTTCATTTTTTTTAAAGCTGATGAGATAAAACAAACATTTTGTCAATGATCCCGAAAAAATAAACTAATGTCTGGTGTATATAAAAGGAAACTGTATAGGCCTGGTGTACACATGTACAAATGTATACAATTGTATACATTGTATACATATACAAAGTATATAATGTATATACATAGATGAATATATAATATATACGTACATAAGATTTATATATATATAGATATATATATATATAGATTATATATACCGGTATATAATCTATATATATATAATATATATACATATATATATATATATATATATATATATATATATATATATATATATATATACCGTAGATATGTATAGATATATATAGATATTTATATATATATATCTATATATATATATATATAGATATATATATACAGTATCTCACAAAAGTGAGTACACCCCCTCACATTTTTTGAAAATATTTGATTCTATCTTTTCATGTGACAACACTGAAGAAATGACACTTTGCTACAATGTAAAGTAGTGAGTGTACAGCTTGTAGAACAGTGTACATTTGCTGTCCCGTCAAAATAACTCAACACACAGCCATTAATGTCTAAACCGCTGGCAACAAAAGTGAGTACACCCCTAAGTGAAAATGTCTAAATTGGGCCCAAAGTGTCAATATTTTTTGTGTGGCCACCATTATTTTCCAGAACTGTCTTAGCCCTCTTGGGCATGGAGTTCACCAGAGCTTCACAGGTTGTCACTGGAGTCCTCTTCCACTCCTCCATGACGACATCACGGAGCTGGTGGATGTTAGAGACCTTGCGCTCCTCCACCTTCCGTTTTGAGGATGTCCCACAGATGCTCAATAGGGTTTAGGTCTGGAGACATGCTTGGCCAGTCCATCACCTTTACCCTCAGCTTCTTTAGCAAGGCAGTGGGCGTCTTGGAGGTGTGTTTGGGGTCGTTATCATGTTGGAACACCGCCCTGCGGCCCGGTCTCCGAAGTCAGGGGATCATGCTCTGCTACAGCATGTCACAGTACATGTTGGCATTCATGGTTCCCTCAATGAACTGTAGCTCCCCAGTGCTGGCAGCACTCATACAGTCCCCAGACCATGACACTCCCACCACCATGCTTGACTGTAGGCAAGACACACTTGTCTTTGTACTCCTCACCTGGTTGCCGCCACACACGCTTGACAACATCTGAACCCAATAAGTTGATCTTGGTCTCATCAGACCACAGGACATGGTTCCAGTAATCCATGTCCTTAGTCTGCTTGTCTTCAGCAAACTGCGGGCTTTCTTGTGCATCATTTTATAAGAGGCTTCCTTCTGGGATGACAGCCATGCAGACCAATTTGATGCAGTGTGCGGCGTATGGTCTGAGCACTGACAGGCTGACCCCCGACCCCTTCAACCTCTGCAGCAATGCTGGCAGCACTCATACATCTATTTCCCAAAGACAACTTCTGGAAATGACTCTCAGCACATGCACTCAACTTCTTTGGGTCTTGGCAATCTTCTTATAGCCTAGGCCATCTTTATGTAGAGCAACAATTCTTTACCATGAGGTGCCATGTTGAACTTCCAGTGACCAGTATGAGAGAGTGAGAGCGATAACACCAAATTTAACACTCCTGTTCCCCATTCACACCTGAGACCTTGTAACACTAACGAGTCACATGACACTGGGGAGGGAAAATGGCTAATTGGGCCCAATTTAAACATTTTCACTTAGGGGTGTACTCACTTTTGTTGTCAGCGGTTTAGACATTAATGGCTGTGTGTTGAGTTATTTTGAGGGGACGGCAAATTTACACTGTTATACAAGCTGTACACTCACTACTTTACATTGCAGCAAAGTGTCATTTCTTCAGTGTTGTCACATGAAAAGATAGAAGAAAATATTTACAAAAATGTGAGGGTTGTACTCATTTTGTGATATATATATATATATATATATATATATATATATATATATATATATATATATATATACAGTAGTGTGCACAAGTTATAGGTAAGTGTGAAAAAAATGCTGTAATTGAAGAATGTTTTCAGAAATAGAATTGTTAATAGCTTTTTTTTTTTAGCATTTAACAAAATGGAATGTAAATGAACAGAAGAGAAATCCAAATCAAATAAATATGTGGTGTGACCACCCCTTGCCTTCAAATCACCATCAATTCTTCTAGGTAGACTCGCACACAGTTTTTGAAGGAACTCGGAGGGTAGGTTGTTCCAAATATCTTTGAGGACTAAGCACAGATCTTCTGTGGATGTTGGCTGCCTCAAATCCTTCTGTCTCTTCATGTAATCCCAGACAGACCCCATGATGTTCATCAGGGCTCTGCGGGGGGGCCAAACCATCACTTCCAGAACTCCTTATTTTTCTTCACGCTGAAGATAGTTCTCCATGGCATTGGTTGTATGTTTGGGGTTGTTGTCCTGCTGCAGAATAAATTTGGGGGCAATCACACGCCTCCCTGATGGTATGACATGATGGATAAGTATCTGCCTGTATTTCTCAGTATTGAGGACACCATTGATCCTCACCAAATCTTCAACTCCATTTACAGAAATGTAGCCCCGAACTTGCAAGGAACCTCTACCATGCTTCACAGTTGCCTGCAGACACTCATTACTGTACCACTCTCCAGCCATTCACTGAACAAACTGCCTCCTGCTACAGCCAAATATTTCACATTTTGACTCATCAGTCCAGAGCACCTGCTGCCATTTTTCTGCACCGCAGTTCCTGTGTTTTCCTGCATATTTAAGTGGCTTAGCCTTGTTTCCACATCGGAGCTATGACTTTTTGGCCACAATTCTTCCATGAAGACTACTCCTGGCCAGATTTCTCTAGACAGTAGATGGGTGTACATGTTTTCATTACTTTGTGTCTCAGCCTTGCTGACTGTTATAACTGTGTTTGAATGTGGCGAAAATCCAAAACTTTGAGGTATCAACAAAACGGTATTAGAGAGAACATCTTCCAAAGGGGACATCTGTCCCGGTGACAACAGACCAAGGCCAGGTTTACATCTATCCACTGGCTGTTTTATTCAGGTTTTTTTTGTGGGTGAAGGTGTGAAATTGGCCTAAGAGGGCATTTCCCCTCCCTTTGGAAAGATTTTCTTTCATTGCTGTCAAGTTGGCAGTGGTGGACACTGAAGAAAGGGCAGTGGAGGAAAGAAGGTGGTCAACATAGGCCCCTTTCACACGGCAAGCCCGCTCGGATCCACCTGTCTGAGATGTGTCCGCTGACACCCATTCTGCCATCCGATCCGCTAAAATCAGACGTATGGTGATATGTTCGCCATCCATCTTGGCGGATCGGATCGGCTGAGATCTGATGAAAACGGAAATACTGTCCGTTTTCGTCCGATCTCTCCATAGGAATAAATGGCGCTCTGACAGGCCCCTCCCCGCTCAGTGAGCAGAGTCAGACCTGTCACCCGCCGGCTCAGCGGAGATCAGCGGAGAGATCCCCTGCTGAGCTGGTGGACTCCGCTGAGTGGATCCGCTTTGTGTGAATGAGGCCTTACTTGATGCTGGAGGCCTCATGTGCAGCCCCTGACATTAGTAAGGGGCTTACTATTTAAACATAGTAATAGTAAGCTCACTATTGGGTGAACATATTAGTACACAAAGCTGTCAGACACCACAAGCATGCTTTATGAGATGGTCAGGGACTAAGGGCATGCAACAGGAGATGGCCATAGACTACAGGAATGCTATATGAGATGGTCAGAGATTAAAGCATGCTACAAAAGATGGTCAGAGACTATAGGCATGCTACTAAAGTTGGTCAGAGACTACAGACATGCTACAAGAGATGGCCAGAGACTACGGGTGTGCTACAAAAGTTGATGCAGGGACTATGGGCATGCTATATGAGATGGTCAGAGACCACAGGCATTCTACACGAGATAGTAAGACACTATGGGAATACTGCATGACATGGTCAGAGACTGCAGCATGCTACAAGCAATGGTTAGAGACTATAGGCGTGCTATTAAAGTTGGTCAGAGACTACGGGCATGCTATATGAGATGGTCAGAAACCACAGGCATGTTACAAGAGATGGTCAGAGACTAAGAGCATGCTGTATGAGATATGCAGAGACTACGGGCATGCTATATGGGATGGTCAGAGACTGCATCAAGCTACAAGAGATAGACAGAGACTATATGCGTGCTATTAAAGTTAGTCAGAGACTAAGGACATGCTATATGAAATGGTAAGAGACTACAGGCATGCTACAAGAGATGGCCAGAGACTATGGGCATGCTACAAAAGTTGGACAGGGACTATGGGCATGCTATATGAGATGGTCAGAGACTGCATCAAGCTACAAGAGATAGCCAGAGACTATGGGCATGCAGCTAAAGTTAGTCAGAGACTGTGGATATGCTATATGAGATGGTCAGAGACCACAGGCACGCTAAAAGAGATGGTCAGAAACTATGGGCATGCTATTAAACTTGGTCAGAAACTACAGGCATGCTATATGAGATGGTCAGAAACCACAGGCATGCTATAAGAGATGGTCAGAGACTATGAGCATGCTGTATGAGATGGTCAGAGACTATGGGCACGATATATGGGATGGTCAAAGATTGCATCAAGCTAAAAGAGATGGCCAGAGACTATGGGCTACTAAAGTTAGTCATAGACTATGGACATGCTATATAAGATGATCAGAGACTGCATGAAGCTACAAGAGATAGCCAGAGACTATGGGCATGCAGCTAAAGTTAATCAGTAACTGTGGATATGCTATATGAGACGGTCCAAGACCACAGGCACGCTAAAAGAGATGGTCAGAGGCTATGGGCATGCTACAAAAGTTGGACAGGGACTATGGACATGCTATATGAGAGGGTCAGAGACTACAGGCATGCTACAAGAGATGGACAGAGACTACGGGCATGCTACAAAAGTTGGACAGCGACTATGGGCATGCTATATGAGATAGTCAGAGACTGCAGCATGCTACAAGCAATGGTCAGAGACTATGGGCATGCTATATGAGATGGTCAGAGACCACAGGCATGCTACAATAGATGGTCAGAGACTATGAGCATAATGTATGAAATGGTCAGAGACTACGGGCATGCTATATGAGATGGTCAGAGACTGCATCGGGCTATAAGAGATAGCCAGAGACTATGGGCTTACAGCTAAAGTTGGTCAGAGACTGTGGACATGCTATATGAGGCAGTCAGAGACCACAGGCACACTAAAAGAGATGGTCAGAGGCTATGGACATGCTACTAAAGTTGGTTGGAAAATACAGGCATGCTATATGAGATGGTCAGAGACTGCAGCAAGCTAAAAGAGATGGCCAGAGACTATGGGCGTGCTGCTAAAATTGTATAAAGAATAGGGGCGGCATACTACTAAAGATGGTCATAGACTATGGGCATCCTGTATGAGATTTCAGAGACCACAGGCATGCTACAAGAGATGGTCAGAGACTACGGGCAGGCTGTATGAGATGATCAGAGAGACAGCAACATGCTACAAGCAATGGTCAGAGACTATGGCCATGCAGTTAAAGTTGGTCAGAGACTATGGGCATGCTATATGAGATGGTCAGAGATTGGACAAATATTACATTAAACTGCTAGAAATCATAGAAATCACTGCTCCTTTACAAGTCAATGCTTCCACATTTGTGCTCCATACAGCCACCATTGTATAACGTCAGAGGGAAAAAAAAACATAAAAAGAGGAAAAGGATGGACAGAAAATGGTTAGATTATATGAAAGAAATTAACCAAACTATAACCCCTTGTCTATAGATTATCTCTGTGTCCTTACTAAGGGGATTTCCCGCACAGTCACCAGGACAGGCACCTGACAGCACAGTTTAATATAATAGTAAAATTGGGAAGGGTTGGCACCTCTGTCAAGTTTTTATTGCTGTCTGCCAAACCACTGGAGAGATTCACCCTCTCTTCCTGTCCCATTGTTCACCAAGACAGGAAATAAGTGGCGATCTCCACAAATATGGGGGCAAGCAGCAGTAAAAAAAAAAAAACTGACAGAGAATCTAGGACTGACTTGTCCAAAAACACAATGAACAAAAAAACTTTTTTTTTTTTTTTGCTGAAAAGTTTAGCGATCGCCACCTGCAAATGATATTTTTGCGCTAAACAAAGTCATCTGGCCCGGGACGGCTACGGCTGCGTCCAGGGCGAAGGAAACGCCGTGCTTGGCAACAGTGTCTGCGCTCTGTCATTTCACGAGTCACAAGGACAATCTGCTAGGAAAACTGGATGAGACATTCTAGTGGGAAATGAATTCTGTTCTCTACACTACATGAAGGTGTGACAGGAATAGATGATTACCACCGGACTGCTCTCCTTCCAGACCGCAAAAGGCGCGCGCTAATATACCCCGGATATCTGGGGGGGGGGGGGAAGGACACATTTTAGCTTCAAATTTTTGAAGTAGATGTCAACCTTCAGGCCGGAAATATATTGATGCGTTGACTAATGCACGGCCGAACGCTTGTTTTACCGCGTTTTAGCGCAATGCATAGCAAACAGCAGGGCTGTGTATTGCAGTGCCATTACACTGCACTATTAGGACTTTTTAGACTCACAGTCAGGTGAGGATATTAAAACACGTGGCTAAGCCGTGCTTTTAACGCCCCCCCCAACAATCCCCCATTAGCTGCAAAGGCAGCAAATAGAGGTGTTTACATGCTACAGTCATGATACTTTGCTTCTACCATCACATTCCACGCAGTGGCGGCCGGTGGAATTTTTTTTGGGGGGGGGGGCAGCAAACAGGATGCCACCTCATAACCCCCACCCATCCCCCCTCCCCCCCCCCCTGCATCAGTCGGTAACACTTAACCCATCACCGGTGGCTTCCCCTGCTCGGTGGCCTCCCCTTCTCCTGCTCTCTATGGGTCATCACGTCGATGGCAGCGGCGGATTCCGTTTCCTCCCTCCTCCTGGGCGGCCAATCGGGAGTCTTCTCTTTTCAGCCAATCGGAAAACGTCATAGCTCCCAATTGTACCTGATTTGGAGCAATGTCCCTCTGTCCCTCATTCGTCCCTCATTTTGGTCTGATCTATATAGATGTATATAAATTGCACTTTTTATCTATCAAAAAGTGTTTTCCAGCGCTAAACCTTTTATTCAAATTCTAAATTTCTGCATTTGTCAATTTTAAAAGCCAATATAAAGAAATAGTAGTGGTAAAAAAAAAACAAAAAAAAACCCTTATGGATCTATTTAACCTTTTTTTTGGTTAATTCTCCTTTAATGGGGTGTGGCAGGGGGTGTGTCCTATGCCTACATATATTTGCTAGTAGGTGTCCCTCATTCCCATCCCAAAATGTTGGGAGGTATGAAAGGGGTCTCACACCTGCTTCTGATTGACCGGATTGAGGATCAGTGCTTCAACAGCCAATATTAATTTGCTGCTGTAACACACCTGGGTGGGATCGTAGCGCATTCTCTGCGTCCCGAGCCCACCCGATTTTGAAGTCTAATAGAGCCTCTGGCTCTAATCGGGTGCTTCAAAGAAAAAAAAAACCCTGGCCGCTGTAATTCATGCGCCCAGTGCCCTGAAACAGGAAGGACACATGTATAGGGGGTGGCCACGGCAGCCGTGGATAGCATGCACAGCATGAATCTATCCATTGCATATAGAGGGTGGCCTGGAGAGAGGGGGCGGGGCCCGGGCGCCCCCTAACAGACGGGCCGCCACTGATTCCACGGATGGTGACCGCTGCTGAACACGACCCATTCAAGCGAAAAGGGACTCGCCACAAACACCCTGCAGTCGTGTGCAATGCATGTTGGTGCAGCATTTATTGGGTAAAACGAGTGGTATGGAAGCATCATATCGCCTCCCTACCGCCTGTCCAATACCTCTAAAGGAGATCCAAATGTGGACCGCTTTTCAGAGGCGCAGCAGTTTAGAAGCAGGTCTAAACTTGGCGTTACAGTGACAGGCAATCCACCGCGATGGGTCACTTTCCTGTTATCTCCGTGTTAAGGTGCTTTAACCACTTCCCTACCGGGCAACTTTCACCCCCCTTCCTGCCCAGGCCAATTTGCAGCTTTCAGCGCTGTCGCACTTTGAATGACAATTGCGCGGTCGTGCTACACTGTACTCAATTGAAATTGTTATCATTTTTTTCACACAAATAGAACTTTCTTTTGGTGGTATTTAATCACCACTGGGGTTTTTATTTTTTGCAAAATAAGCGAAAAAAAACAGAAAATGTTGAAAAAAAAAAAGTTTTCATAGTTTTTTTAATAAAATTTTAGAAACAGGTAATTTTTCTCCTTCACTGATGTGCGCTGATGATGCTGCACTGATAGGCAGCACTGATGGGCACAGATAGGCAGCACTGATGGGCACAGATAGGCGGCACTGATGGGCACTGGTAGGTGGCATTGATAGGTGACACTGATGAGGAGGCACAGATGTGCACCTAATGGCAGCACTGATGGGCACTGGTAGGCGGCACTGATGGGCACTGGTAGGCGGCACTGATGGGCACTGGTGGGTGGCATTGATAGGTGACACTGATGAGGAGGCACAGATGTGCACCTAATGGCAGCACTGATGGGCACTGGTAGGTGGCACTGATGGGCACAGATAGGCGGCACTGATGGGCACTGGTGGGTGGCATTGATAGGTGACACTGATGAGGAGGCACAGATGTGCACCTAATGGCAGCACTGATGGGCACTGGTAGGCGGCACTGATGGGCACAGATAGGCGGCACTGATGGGCACTGGTGGGTGGCATTGATAGGTGACACTGATGAGGAGGCACAGATGTGCACCTAATGGCAGCACTGATGGGCACTGGTAGGCGGTACTGATGGGCACAGATAGGCGGCACTGATGGGCACTGGTGGGTGGCATTGATAGGTGACACTGATGAGTAGTAGACATGTGCGATTCGGTTCATAACTAATGGATTTGTTAGTATTTGTACATTTGGATCAATTCGAACATCCGAATAGCTGAAAGAACCAAAATACAAAAATTACGAATAAGCAAAATAACGAACATGCGAAAATACGAACTTACGAACGGACAAAATTACGAAAATACGAAACTCTGAAAAAGTAAAAGAAGGAAAATGACATCTATGACGAATGATTTACATTTTGTATTTTCAATCCTTTGTCTGTTCATAATTTCGTGTGTTCGTTTTTTCATTTGTGTGTTCGTAATTTCGTTAGTTCGTGTTCTCGAATCGTTCTTTTGAATGGGCAGTGTATTAGTGAGTGAGGTATCTTACTTAATATATTTAGCCAATCAGCCTATCCCTTTTGAGTCACATGGCATTCCTGAATCTTTTTAGAGTCAGTTGAGGAGGAGACGGAGTCCGGTCTGGTGACTGAGGGAGTGGACTGGGAGTAAGTACATTAGAAAAGCAAGCGTAGGATTATTATTCTTTATTTCCTACGAAAGTACGAATCAACGAAAAAGGCAAATCTCACAAAAGTAACAATGACTAAATTACGAGTCGTGTACCGAATAAACGAAAATTATTATCTAACAAAATTCCGAATTTCAAATCAAAGAAAATTAGACGGAATTACGAATCATTCCGTAGCAAAGAAAATATAACTGTGACGAAAATACGAACGTGTCCGAATATGAAAACTCGCGTTTAACGAAATTACGGATCGTTACGAATCAACGGAAACGTAAAAAAAGTAACGAAACAACATTTTTTGTTGTGCACATGTCTAATGAGGAGGCACTGATTGGCAGCACTGATGGGCACTGATGGGCGCTGATAGGCAGCACTGATGGGCACTGGTGGGCGGCACTGATGGGCACAGATAGGCGGCACTGATGGGCACTGGTAGGTGGCATTGATAGGTGACACTGATGAGGAGGCACTGATGGGCACTGATAGGCAGCACTGATGGGCACTGATTGGCAGCACTGATGGGCACTAATAGGCAGCACTGATGGGCACTGGTGGGCGGCACTGATGGGCACAGATAGGCGGCACTGATGGGCACTGGTGGGTGGCATTGATAGGTGACACTGATGAGGAGGCACTGATGGGCACTCATAGGCAGCACTGATGGGCACTGGTGGGCGGCACTGATGGGCACAGAGAGGTGGCACTGATGGGCACTGGTAGGTGGCTTTGATAGGTGACACTGATGAGGAGGCACTGATGGGCACTGATTGGCAGCACTGATGTGCACTTAATGGCAACACTGGTGGGCACTGACTAACAGCACTGGTGGGCACACATTGTCTAAAAGTTCCGGCACAAGGGATGCGTGCCAGCAACATTAACTGGTTGATGTGGGACTAGAGCACTGGGAGCACTGGGAGTTGTGATAGTCTTGGGGATGAGGTAGAAAAGGGGCTGTGTGTGAAGCTGTCCTCAGAGTATTGCCAGCTCTGTTGGATACAAGAAGGAAGAAGGAAGGGAATCGCCCCCCTAGATGCAGAATCCCAAGGGGGATTTAATTTCAAAGATTAAAAACACTTACAGGATAAAACAGAATAAATCGCCTTTCACATTAATGTTGATGTCTGCCATTAATTCTCTGTCCTGCAGGCGCCGCCAGAAGCTGGTCCACGGTGGATGAATGTTGGGGGGAATGGGCCCTCTGTAGCAGACAGGGAGTGCATGCTGACCCGAGCTGGACTCCCCGGTGGACGTGACGTCACCAGGGACCGATGGCTGACTTGAGGGCGCTGAAAGGCAGGTGACGTCACGTCCGCCGTGTCCAGCACGGGTCAGCGTGCACTCCCTGTCTGCTACAGAGGGCCCATTCCCCCCAACATTTACCCACCGTGGACCAGCTTACTGTGGCGCCAGTAGAAGGAGCTGTATGCTCCGAGGGCATAGCGTTGCTTCCTTTCCTTCACAAACAGAGGCCCGTCCACCGGGTGACGTCATTTCTCTCATGCGGTCCACAACAGACAGCCTGAATCCTTTTTTTTTTTTTTTAAATAATGAACACGCAATACATACCTGCTCTGTGCAGTGGTTTTGCAAAGAGCATCCCCGATCCTCTTCTTCTAGGGTCCTTCGCTGGTGCTCCTGGCTCCTCTCTCCTGCCTAGTGTCCCCATAGATAGCAGCTTGCTATGGGGCACTCAAACAGGCTTGCTCCCGAGCCAATGCTCTGTGTGTCTATTCACACACAGACCACAGCTTGGCCCCGCCCCTGCTCTCTCCTCATTGGCTCACTGACTGTGATGGACAGTAGTGGGAGCCAATGTCTACCGCTGCTATCTCAGCCAATAAGAAAGGAGAAAGGACACCTCATTGGTGTCAGTGGAAGAAATAATACCCCATCATTGGTATCAGTGTAAGGAATAGAGCCCCATCATTGGTATCAGTGTAAGGAATAGTGCCCCATCATTGGTGTCGGTGGGAAGAATAGTGCCCCATCATTGGTGTCAGTGGAAGGAATAGTGCCCCATCATTGGTGTCGGTGGAAAGAATAGTGCCCCATCATTGGTGTTAGTGGAAGAAATAGTTCCCAATCATTGGTGTCAGTGGAAGGAATAGAGCCCCATCATTGGTATCAGTGGAAGGAATAGAGCCCCATCATTGGTGTCAGTGGAAGGAATAATGCCCCATCATTGGTATCAGTGGAAGGAATAGAGCCCCATCATTGGTGTCAGTGGAAGGAATAGAGCCCCATCATTGGTGTCAGTGGAAGGAATAGTGCCCCATCATTGGTGTCAGTAGAAGTAATAGTGCTCCATCATTGGTATCAATTGAAAAAATAGTGCCCCATGGTTAGCGTCAGTGACAGGAACTATGCCCCACTGTTCCTGACAGTGGGGGGGATAAGGCCACAAGGTCTGGATAAAAGCAAGCAAAGGCCCAAATCTGGCGACCCGGGCCGCAGTTTGGAAACAACTGGTCTAGAACAGCGGTTGTTAACTTAACTAGCTATGCGGCCCCTGACATCATTCAATATATGTAATGCTTGAGAGGACTGTCAGAAACTGCAGACCTAATAGAGGAAATGAGGGTCCGAGGGTGAGGACAGGATACGTTGTTGGTTGGGGAGATGCTGCAGAAGACAATATGAAACTGGGAACATACAAGAGGCTGGTAGAGATCAATGCTATTAGAGCCGCACATCATAAACCAAAGGTATGATGAAGAGGGTATTGCCCTTGAAACATGTAACCTACACCTGCATGGATGGGCATCCAGTATGGGGACTGCATTGATTTTATGCTTGCAGTTTTCGGTGAGTATATTGGATATTATATTCTTTTACAATAAAATAGTCTCAAGATAATGCACTAGGCTGGTGCGCCCTTTCTTCTTCTTGTCTTTGTTTCGGTTTGTGTTAAGTATTTCTTCTATCTGAAGTGGGCGGCAAGGCCAATATGGTGTCAAGCTCCTCATGGTCAGTTTCTCCCTGGATCTGGTGATACAGAAGAGGAGCACAACCTGAGACCGCCATTGCATACTTAGAGACTTGAGATTCGCACCCACCTGTAGCGCTGATGGTTGTTTTTTCTTTCTTATGTTAAAGCCCCACTCCTAAGCAATGTTTACCCCAAACCCCTCTAGCAAATTGCTGGAATATATTTAAAAATAAAAACCTGTTTTACTTGAACCCCTTGTCACTTGACATTCCCGAGTCTTCTGTCTTCTGGAGTGCAGTGCAGCCCCTTCTTCAGGAGCTCACTTCATTGTATGGGTGACACAGACAGTTCTCTATGGCTGTCCAGTTTCTGGGTCCACTCAGGTTCCAGGATAGTTGCAAAATCACTGGGGTACTCATTAATTATTCTAATAGGCCAAGCCAAGGACTTAGATCTTGCACCAAAAGGATAATCCACAGGGATATCAGTAGTGAGCACCCCAGTGATTTTGCATGCAGTATTTCTAAAGCCTCCTGAAGAAGCCAGTGATTGGCGAAACATGTCGAGCTGAAGCTGCATGTGTATTGTAGCCACATGGATTCTCTGTGGTGGATTTATATGACATTGTTATTTTTAAACATATATTTATAATAATATTTTGGTTCTTTTTTTTTTTTTTTTTTTTTTTTACAATAATTGGGTCGGCACCTTGAAATTCCTGTTCTTTTCTCTATACATACTAAATTGAAATAATTATTTTTAAAATACTTTATTTTTTTTATATTTATATACTAAAAATGTATTTAAATAATAAATATGTATAAGTTTTAATCTTTATTTGTGAATTTAAAAAAAAAATTGTTTTGATGAGACATTGATTATCCTAATGGTCCTAAATCTTAATAGCTCTGAAGAAGGGGAACTCTCGCAACCCCTGAAATGTGATTTTAACTTGATTTTAAATAAAATATCATTCTGGACTTTATTACATGGAATGGCTCTTATAATACAGTACTTATACTTTATTCACTTCAGTTTCCTAAAACTTTAGAAAAAAATCACAGATGAAGATTAATACACAATATTAATATAATATTTTTGGTTAAAAAATACTTATTACATCAACTTAACATACTTATACTTTATTCACTTCAGTTTCCTAAAACTTTAGAAAAAAAAATCAAAAATTAAGATTAATACACAATATTAATATAATATTTATTGTTAAAAAAAACTTATTACATCAACTTAACATACTTATACTTTATTCACTTCAGTTTCCTAAAGCTTTAGAAAAAAAAATCAAAAATAAAGATTAATACACAATATTAATATAATATTTAGTGTTAAAAATACTTATTACATCATCATAAATAATATTAAAAATATGTTTTTTTAACAAGTTTTTGAAATACATATTTATACTTATGCATTCTGATCTGTGTTGAATTTTATAAATATATAAAAATAAATATAAATATATTAATATTTTTTAAACTTCTTAATAATATTTTTTTATTACAATTTTATTTATATAATAAATATTTTGATGTATTCATCTTTATGTGTGTGGTTTTTTTTTTTTGTTTGTTTGTTTTGATAAGACATTAATTATAATAATGGTTTTATATGTTTATAGCTCTGAATAAAAGGAACTCTCACAACCTCCTGAAACGCGTTGTTTTTTTCCTTGGTGATTTTAAATAAAATTTCATTATGGACTTTATATGTGGAGTGGTGCTTCTTTTACTTGTCTTATATTTACTTTTTCTTAAAAACTGTAGACAAAAAAAAATTACAATTAAGGTTTATTACATACAGTATAAATATTACATCACTATAAATGATATTAAAATATTTATAATGAAAAGTGTTTTAATTATTTATTTATATTTATTCAGTCTGATTTGTGTTAAATTAATAAATACATTCTTATCATATATTTATTTTACCTATTAATGTCTTAGGACAAGGAGAGCGGCTAGTCAACTCCAATACACCTTTATAATACACGTTAAGGAACCCAGTGCTCCTCTCCTCTGGAAGAATTAAAATCAATTAAAAAACAGACTGGGGTTCTAACCCTCCCCTAGTTTATTTAAAACCCTAAAAGTTTTTTCAAAAAAAGTTTAGAGGGTCCATCCAAAAATGTAACTATTTTCAACAGTTTTTTTCCCCCCTCTTCTTTCCTGCTCTTACACATCGCCACAATTATTAATTGCGAGGCCTAAAATACCGGCTTCCATTATTGTTATTATTATCAAAGTCGCTTCCATTCCCGTGTCATAAAGACAAACCAAACCTCATTTCAATTAGTGTCAGCGGGAGGGAATGAACTTTAAACAGACATTTAATTTCTCGAAAAAAAATTCGGGAAGATACTCGTGGAAATGCTATGGCATTTTGAAACAGATTAATAGGCGAGTCTGAGCACTTCCTCCCCGCAGCGAGATGACAGCCGCGGTCTGACGCGCTGGCAGGTGTGATGACTAAACCCGTCGATGCCGCTGGTTTAAATTTAATAAAATCCCATTAATGTTTATGGTTTATCATCTGCGCTGTGTATACTGGCCTTGTTTGGTGTGCTGACTGTGTAGCGGGGCTAATGAAGGTCGCTTAATTATTCATGAGATAACGCCGCTATTTCCTGGCGATTGGTTTGCGCTGGAAAGCATTTACAGAATCCTCTGGCATTTACTTATTAGAGGGAAACAGCAAATTGTCAGGCTCGGCTGCTTTGTAAACTGAGCGGGCAAAAACAAGCAACTCAGGCAGCCGGAGCAAACAGGGGCGTGATGGATCAAAACCCGCGACAAGGGCGCTCATACATGATCACTTCTCTAAGAGCCATGATGCAGATCTGAGCATCACCAGCAGTGTAGGGGCGTCCTACTGAGAGATCGACACACCAAACACAAGTAGATGATCGGCTTCTGTCACTCCCAGAGATTCCCCAGCATGCTGAAAAACATCTGAGGTCATAGAAATATCACATTTACCACATACAGAGGGTGTAGAAAAGAATCACCCTCTTATAAATAATAACATTTTGTTGCCTTTCCTCAGATCTATCCTCCCTTCCTTCCATCCTCCCTCCGTCCCTCCCTCCCTTCCTTCCTTCCTTCCTTCCTTCCTTCCTTCCTTCCTTCCTTCCTTCCTTCCTTCCTTCCTTCCTTCCTTCCTTCCTTCCATCCTCCCTCCCTTCCTTCCATCCATCCTCCCTCCCTCCCTCCCTTCCATCCATCCTTCCTCCCTTCCTTCCATCCATCCTCCCTCCCACTCTTCCTTCCTTCCATCCTCCCTCCCTCTCTTCCTTCCTTCCATCCATCCTCCCTCCCTCCCTTCCTTCCATCCTCCCTCTCTCCCTCCCTCCCTTCCATCCTTCCTCACTCCCTCCCTTCCTTCCTCCCTTCCTCCCTTCCTTCCATCCAACCTCCCTCCCTCCCTTCCTTCCTCCATTCTTCCCTCCCTCCCTTCCTTCCTCCCTCCCTCCCTTTCTTCCTTCCTTCTTTCCTTCCTTCCTGTTTCCTTCCTCCCTCCCTTCCTTCCTTCCTTCCTTCCTCCCTCCCTCCCTCCCTCCCTCCCTCCCTCCCTTCCTTCCTTCCTTCCCTCCTCCCTCCCTTCCTTCCGTCCTCCCCCCTCCCTTCCTTCCTCTGTCCCTCCCTTGCTTCCTCCCTCTCTTTCTTCCTTCTGCCCTCCCTTCCTTCCTTCCCTCCCTTCTATCTCTCCTTCCTTCCTTCCCTTCCTTCCCTCCCTCTCTCTCTCTCTCTCTCCCCCTCCTCCCTCCCTTCCTCTCTTCCTAACTTCCTTCCTTCCCTCCCTCCTTTCTTTCTTTCTTTCTTTCTTTCTTTCTTTCTTTCTTTCTTTCTTTCTTTCTTTCTTTCTTTCTTTCCTCATTTCCTTCCTTCTTTACTACCTTTCTTTTTCTTTCCTTTCTTCCTGCCTTACTATTTTGTTTTCTTTCATCCTTCCTTCCTCCCTTTTGCCTTTCATTTCTTTCCTCCTTCCTTTCTTCCTTTGTACTTCCTTTCTCCCTCCCTCCTTTACGTATTTCTTTTCAAACTTCCCTCATTCCATTCTTTCTCTGTTCCTTTCTTCTTTCCCCCTTCTTTCCATTTCATCATCCTTCCTTCCATCTTTTCTATCTCTGGGGTAAGGAACATCTGACAAAGGCTACTTGTCAGTGCAACTTATAACATCCAAGTGAAAGATATAACACGAACATGTCAGAATAAAATTAAGAAGATTCAAAAACTGAATCACTGAGTTGGAAAAAGGATCACCCACCTCCTAGAAATGACTTGTAAACTCAATCAAGTGTAGCTAATAACCTTCTCAATGGCACACAAAGCCATTTTACTTTCAATTGTGATCAGCTGTGGTCATTTTGATTAGCTCAACATGAAAAGAGCTTTCCTGGAGCATTTTATTCCCTGGTAGTGCACCTGAAGCAAACAATCAACTATGGGTGGCAAGGCAATGTCATCGGGATCTCCAGGATACAGTTGTGGACAGGCACAAGTCAGGAGATGGATACAAAAACATTTCAAAGGCTTTATCAATGCCTAGAAGCACGGTAAAGCCTATTATGAAGAAGTGGGCGGTATTTGGTACAACACAGACCCTCCCTGGATGAGGACATCGATCCAAACTGGATAAAAGAGTCAGAAGAAAACTGGTTAGAGAGGCCACCAAGAAGCCTACAGCATCTCTGAAGCAGTTATGACAAAGAGTGGTCATTGTGTGCATGTGAAAACAATATCACAAATTTTCCACAAATGTGGATTGTATGGGAGTGTTGCAAGAAAAAAGCCACTCCTCAAGAAAGGCCGCATGCAGTCACGAATGAGCTTTGCCAAAACGCATCTTGAACATTCTGTGGCCACATGGGAAAAGGTGTTATGGTCAGATGAGACTAAGATTGAATTATTTGACCTCAACACCAAACAATATGTCTGGTGGAAATCCAATACACCTCACCATCCAATTAACACCACTCCTACATAAAGGCATTGAGGTGGTAATATCTTATTATGTGGGGAGGGGGGTTATATCCTGTTATGGGGGTGTTTCTCTGCAGCAGGGACTGGAGCACTTGTCAGGATAGAAGGAAAAGTGGATGAGGCAAAATACCGTCAAATTCTTGAGGAAAATCTTCTGCCCTCTGCCAGAAAGTTGTCAATGGGAAGAAGATTTACCTTCCAACATGACAATGACCCAAAGCCCACAGCAACAATGACCACACAGTGGTTGAAGGAGTAAAATGTCCTTGCATGGCCTGGTCTAGACTTAAACCCCATTGAAAATCTGTGGAATGACTTGAAGACTGCAGTCCACAGTCACCATGAAATTGAACTAAACTTCATTTCTGCAAAGAAGAGCTGGCAAATATTGCAAAGTCTAGATGTGTAAAGTTAGTAGAGACAAATCCCAACAGACTGAAGGCTGAAATTAAAGCAAAGGGTGGTTCAACAAAATACTGACACAAGGGGGTGATCCTTTTTTCAATGCAGTGATTCTGTTTTTTTATTTATTTTTATTTTTTTGATGACATGTTGGTGTTATATCTTTCACTTGGGTGTTAACAAAAACTGTGTCTGTCTTCATTTCAGGCTTCAAAGCAACAAAATGTGATTATTTTAAAGGGGGGTGATTCTTTTCTATACCAACTGTATGTGTTGGAAAGCAGGCTTTGTCAGATGTTCCTTACTCCAGAGATAGAAAAGATGGGAGGACGGATGGTGGAATGGAAGGAAGGGGGAAGGAAGAAAGAAATGAGGAAAGAAGGGAAGGAGGGAAGTTTGAAAAGAAGGAGGGAGGAAGGAAGTAGGAAGGAAGAAAGTAAGAGAGGAAGGAAGAAAGGAAGGAGGGAAGAAAGGAAAGGATAAAGGGAGGAAGGAAAGATGAAAGAAAACAAAATAGGAAGGCAGGAAGAAAGGAAGGAAGGGAAGAAGGAAGGAGATGAGGAAGGAAGGACGGAAGGGAGGGAGGTAGGGAGGACGGATCTGAGCAAAGGGAGGAAGAAGGGAAGGAAGGATGAGTCTATGTGAAGGAAAGATGGATGGATCTAAATGAAGGAAAGTAGAAAGGAAGGAAGGCGGAAAATAAATAAAAAAGGGAGAATGGAAGGATGGAAGAATGATAGGAAGACAGGATGAAAGGAAGGGAGGGAGGGAGGGAGGGAGGGAGGAAAGAATGAAGGAAGAGAGGAAGGGAGGGAGGGAGGAAGGAAGGAAGGAAGGAAGGAAGGAAGGAAGGAAGGAAGGAAGGAAGGAAGGAAGGAAGGAAGGAAGGAAGGAAGGAAGGAAGGAAGGAAGGAAGGAAGGAAGGAAGGAAGGAAGGAAGGAAATTCAAGAAAGATAGAAGAGAGTGGGAGGGAGGAAGGCAGCATGGATCTGAGGAAAAGAAGGAAGAAGGGAAGGAAGGATGGGTCTGAGTAAAGGAAGGATGGACGGATCTAAATGAAGGAAAAAAGGAAGGAAGAAAGGAAGGAGGGATGTAAATTGAAAAAGGAAAGCTTAAATGGAAATATGGAAGAATGGTAGGAAGACAGGATGAAAGGGAGGGAGGGAGGAAGGAAGGAATGAAGGAAGGAAAGGAAGAAGGGAGGAAATGAGGAAAGCAGGAAGGGGGGTGGAAGAGAAGGAGGAAGAAAAGGAGGAAGGAAAGAAGCATTCTGAAAAGCATCTGAGGTCATAGAAATATCAAATTTACCACCCGTGTGTTGGAAAGTAACCTTTGTAAGATGTCCCTTATCCCAGAGATGAAAAAAAAGGAAGACAGGAGGATAAATTGGAAGGAAGTGGGAAGGAAGAAATAATCGGAGAAAAAAAGGAAGGAGGGAAATTTGAAAAGAAGTAAGTAAAGGAGAGAAGAAGGAAGTAGGAAGGAAGAAAGTAAGGGAGGTAGGAAGTTTGAAAAGACACAAGTAAAGGAGGGAGGAGGTAATTAAGATGGAAGAAAGTAGAGGGGAAAGAAGAAAGGAAGGAAGGAGAAAATGAAAGAAGAAAGGGAGGAAGGAAAATAAGATAGGAAGACAGGAAAGAAAGAAAATGAAAGGAAGGAAAGAAGGGAGGGAGGAAAGGAAGGAAGGAGGGGAGGATGGATCTGAGGAAAGGAAGAAAGAAGGGAAGGAAGGATGAGCCTGGGTGAAGGAAAGATGGATAGGTCTAAATGAAGGAAAGAAGAAAGGAAGGAGGGTGGAAATTAAATAAGAAAGGGAGAATGGAAAGATGGAGGTAAAGAAGAATGATAGGAAGGCAGGATGAAAGTAAGGGAGGGAGGAAGGAAAGAATGAAGGAAGTAAGGAGGGAAAGAAGGAAGAGAAGAAGGAAGGAAGGAAGGAAGGAAGGAAGGAAGGAAGGAAGGAAGGAAGGAAGGAAGGAAGGAAGGAAGGAAGGAAGGAAGGAAGGAAGGAAGGAAGGAAGGAAGGAAGGAAGAGAAAGAAGAAAAATAGAAGAGAGCAAGGAAGAAAGAGAGGAAAGAAGAAAGCATGCTAAAAAAAACATCTGAGGTCATAGAAATATCAGATTTACCACCTATGTGTTAGAAAGTAGCTTTTGTCAGATGATCCTTATCCTAGAGATAGAAAAGAAAGAAGGAAGGAGGATATAATTGAGGGAAGGGGAAAGGAAGAAAGGAGCAGAGAAAGAAAGGAAGGATGGAAGTTTGAAAAGAAGTAAGTAAAGGAATGAGTAAGGAAGGAAGAAATGGAAGAAGAAAGGAAGGAGCGAAGAAATTAAAGAAGAAAGGGAGGAAAGGAAGGATGAAAGAAAATAAGAAAGAAAGAAAGAAAGAAAGAAAGAAAGAAAGAAAGAAAGAAAGAAAGAAAGAAAGAAAGAAAAAAAGAAAGACTTGCTGGGGCTGCTCTTCCCTCTGATAATTGGTTCTGTTTAGGAATTTAGGTAGTGTAGAGGGATGGTGCACCGGGGTCTGTGAGCCCATGATTGTGACATGAATCTTTTATATAGAACGTTCCTCATATGAATCACGCGGCCTTCCTTCCCAGCATCGGCTACAGAGATTGATACAGTTACAACACACAATACACATCAGCCGTGTACCTATCCATTTCCGTCATTGTCCCCGACATCAGTGGCTGTGCTGGTACCTCCGAATAGGAGCGAGCAGAGCATGCCGGTACATGGCGTTCCCTGTGAGATCAAATACACGGCTCCATTCCTCAGGGTTTCAGGTTCATTATAGTCACGTTGTTCTGCAGGTCAGATTCACATTAATTATTGCTCCTGGGGTTTAATAAATGCTATAATAATAATCTGAATCATCTTGAAGTTTGTAAATGTACTTTGTGAAGATCCGCATACTTCCCGGAATTCTGTGACACGTCACTATACCCTGGGGGTAGGCACTGCTGTGTCACACATTTCACAGAGCCTGCCTTCTGAGAGGAGGAGTTTCAGGAGGCGGAGTCAGCACAGGAATCACAGCTGACAGGCAGCCGGGTACCATGGAACATATAGTCCTTAGAAATTTATGAGAATCTGTAAAGCATGCTGTGATTCCTGGACGTTGTGGAAAGAGACGGCCAGCAGACAGGCAGAATTTACAAGATGAAATTAGATTTTTCAAGTAGTCTTATATTGGATTATCAAAAATGATTGTAATTGCAATTACAATGCTGATGTTATAAAATGAAAGTGAAAGCTGTGACCATAGACCTCCTTTAATACATTTTCCCTTTTTTTAGAATGTAATAAGGAAGGAAGGAAGAAAGAAAGAAAGAAAGAAAGAAAGAAAGAAAGAAAGAAAGAAAGAAAGAAAGAAAGAAAGAAAGAAAGAAAGAAAGAAAGAAAGAAGGAAGATGGGCCTGAGGGAAGGAAAAAAGAAAGGAGGATGGATTTAAGGAAGGAAGGTACGGAAGGAAGGATGAGTATTGAGGAAGGAAGGAAGGATGAGTCTGAGTGAAAAAATGATAGATGGATCTAAAGAAAGGAAGGAAGGGAGGAATAATGGAGCTGAGGAAAGGAAGGGTGGATGGGTCTCAGAAAACCTTCCTAATGGAGATTTAGACAGCAATAAAACAGTATGATCCTGTACACTGGGGAACCCCTGTCAGTAGTAGGGTGACAGGTGTCAAACAGAACAGGAAGTAAGGAAAAATCTCTTCAACTTAAAACTCAAACACTAACCCTATCTGTAACCTTAACACTATTTCAGAATCAAAATCAGAATCAGAGCTGAGGTCTACAGGATGCTGCACATGTCTGCACCCCCATTGTACTCTTATTTTGCAACCTAACAATAGCTCTCCATGTAACCCTAACACTGATGCTATCTGTAACCCTTTACTGCATCATACTGCGCACCAGCCATTGTGTTGTAACTCAGTAACTGGTGTGAATATACCCAAACCTTTCCTCTAACCCCAACATTAAACCTCTCCGTGACCCCAACACTAACTCTTCCTGTAACCCTAAAATTAACCCTCCTTATTAACCCTAACACTAACCCTCCCTGTAACCCTAACACTAATTCTTCCTGTAACCCTAACACTAATTCTTCCTGTAACCCCATCACTAACTCCTCCTCTAACCCTAACACCAAGCCTCACTATAACCCTAACACTAACCCTCCCTGTAACCCCAACACTTACCCTCCCTGTAACCCCATCACTAACTCTTCCTGTAACCCCAACAATAACTCTTCCTGTAACCCTAAAACTAACCCTCACTATCACCCTGACACTAACCCTCCCTGTAACCCCAACACTAACTCTTCTTGTAACCCGAACACTTACACTTCATCTAACCCCAACACTAACTCTTCTTGTAACCCCAACACTTACCCCCCCTGTAACCCCAACACTAACTCTTCTTGTAACCCCAACACTAACTCTTCCTGTAACCCCAACACTTACCCTTCATGTAACCCCAACACTAGCCTTCCCTATAAACTCAGCTTTAACCCATCCTGTAACCCTAACTTAATGTTCATGAACTTGGTCAACGATCAGATTATGAGATCGAATGCTGAAAACAAAATTCACTCTCTCCATTTAATAAATCATGTATGGCCATCTTAATAGAAACGGCCTGATCACTGTAAGCAAAGTTGTAAGCATCACTGACGTGGACAACTCAGATCTGATCTGTTGGAGTCACCCTACACGTTGCAATCTGTCCATACAATCTTTGTACAATCAACTTTAGGTTTATCAAAACTGTGCAATATGAGCGCCTACCTAATTGAACCAATCAGTTTGTATCCAATCAGGTAGGCCCTGGGCACTTCATAGGAGTTGGCTTACTAAGGGTAACTAGGCTGTTCACTTAGCAAGAGATGTTGCACTTTGCAAGGGAATTTTCCTCACAGCTTAGTGAAAGTTTTACTTTGCAAAGAATACCCATTCACATGCAAGAGAAATAAAAATAGATAGCATTTTTGCTTGCACATGATTGGTGATGGAATTCAGTAGAGCTTCCCCTCATTCACTAAGCTCCGGGGAAAATTCCCTTGCAAAGTGGACAGTCTACACTATATTACCAAAAGTATTGGGACACCTGCCTTTACACGCACATGAACTTTACTGGCATCCCAGTCTTAGTCCGTAGGGTTCAATATTGAGTTGGCCCACCCTTTGCAGCTATAACAGCTTCAACTCTTCTGGGAAGGCCGTCCACAAGGTTTAGGAGTGTGTCTATGGGAATGTTTGACCATTCTTCCAGAAGCGCATTTGTGAGGTCAGGCACTGATGTTGGACAAGAAGGCCTGGCTTGCAGTCTCCACTCTAATTTATTCCAAGGTGTTCTATCGGTTTGAGGTCAGGACTCTGTGCAGGCCAATCGAGTTCCTCCACCCCAAACTTGCTCATCCATGTCTTTATGGACCTTGCTTTGTGCACTGGTCCAAATCATTTGGTGGAGGGGGGATTATGGTGTGGGGTTGTTTTTCAGGGGTTGGGCTTGGCCCCTTAGTTCCAGTGAAGGGAACTCTTAAGGCCTCAGCATACCAAGACATTTTGGACAATTTCATGCTCCCAACTTTGTGGGAACAGTTTGGGGATGGCCCCTTCCTATTCCAACATGACTGCGCACCAGTGCACTAAGCAAGGACCATAAAGACATGGCGGAGCGAGTTTGGGGTGGAGGAGCTTGACTAGCCTGTAGAGAGTCCTGACTCCAACCCAATAGAACACCTTGAATTAGAACGGAGACGTTGAGCCAGGACTTCTCATCCAACATCAGTGCCTGACCTCACAAATATGCTTCTGGAAGAATGGTCAAACATTCCCATAGACACACTCCTAAACCTTGTGGACAGCCTTCCTAGAAGAGTTAAAGCTGTTATAGCTGCAAAGGGTGGGGCCAACTCAATATTGAACCCTACGGACGAAGACTGGGATGCCAATAAAGTTCATGTGTGTGTAAAGGCAGGTGTCCCAATACTTTTGGTAATGTAGTGTAGTTCCCTTTAATTAATCTTTAGATCAGCACAGGGTACCAACCATGGCACAGTCAGCACAGCCGATAAGGTGCCGCCTATACAACACTCCAGTTATAACATCTGGCCCTTGGTGAGCGAAGAACCAGAAAAGGTATCGTCATCCTCCGAGTCCCCCAGGACCATGGAAGACAGGTCCTCTTTAATCTGTCATTTATTGGATTTTCTCCCTGTTTTCCTTTCCCCATTCTTCCCGTTTCTTTTGTCTGGTTTTACAGTTCAGTAAATATTTGCCTAAGCACCACTTGGGCAACAAAAGGATTTGTGTGCGGCGTAGATCCTCTGACAAACGCCCGTATGGCGCTTCCCGGAGCCGGCGTAGATAAACAAATGAGAATGCGGTCCCTTTGCAGAGCTCATCTGGTGCGTCTCATTGTGTCAGGCTGGGATGAGAGTCTGTCATCCTCCCCTAACCTTGCCTTTGTGAAAGGGATACAAAGGGCCCCGGGCTCGGGGCCCTCACCATGCTGATTAGTGAGTGACAAAGTGGAGAAGAGAGTCTACTCAGCCCTTCATAATAAATCTATCAGCCTCTAATAGAATGCCATCAATCCCGGCTCATCCCCCAGGGTTGGTGGGGCTGGGATGGGAAGTGTGTTCCTCTGGGATTGTACAACTGTTATTATTCAATTAGAATCCTTTCTTCCCAGTTAAAGAGCCTGATATCATTATCACCTAATGAATACGGATAATTGCATCTGGATCCGCACTCACTATTCATTCACTCCACACTCATCTCCTCGCCATTTATTACCGGCTTCTTGGCTTTAAACCATCAGGGCGACGGCAACGTGAAATTAGCCAAGTGACGGGACCGCAGGACAACACGCCGCGTCCGATTCCTAAATCAAATCTGACAGCCGAATATTACAGAAGTGGACAGGACAGAGAGAGCGGCCGAGGGTATGGGTGGGATGCCAAGGAGATAGATAGATAGATAGATAGATAGATAGATAGATAGATAGATAGATAGATAGATAGATAGATAGATATTGAATATATAGATGAATAGATAGATATTGGATGGATCAATGAGATAGATAATATAGATATTTAATAGATAGATAGATAGATAGATAGATAGATAGATAGATAGATAGATAGATAGATAGATAGATAGATAGATAGATAGATAGATAGATAGATAGAGAGATAGATATTGAATATATAGATGAATAGATAGATATTGGATGGATCAATGAGATAGATAGATAATATAGATATTGAATAGATAGATAAATAAATAAATAGAGAGATATTAGATAGATCGATAGATAAAAAAGATAGATAGATAGATAGATAGATAGATAGATAGATAGATAGATAGATAGATAGATAGATAGATAGATAGATAGATAGATAGATAGATAGATAGATAGATAGATAGATAGATATTAATGGATACATGAATAGATGGATTTTAGATAAATAAGATAGATAGATATTAATGGGGAGACAAATAGATAGATATTGGATAGATAAAGTAGATAGATAGATAGATAGATAGATAGATAGATAGATAGATAGATAGATAGATAGATAGATAGATAGATAGATAGATAGATAGATAGATAGATAGATAGATAGATAGATAGATAGATAGATAGATAGATAGATAGATAGATATTGAATATATAGATGAATAAATGTAGATATTGGATGGATCAATGAGATAGATAGATAATATAGATATTGAATAGATAGATACATAAATAAATAGAGAGATATTAGATAGATAGATAAAAAGATAGATAGATATTGATGGATAGATGAATAGATGGATATTGGATAGATACATGAGATAGATAGATAGATAGATAGATAGATAGATAGATAGATAGATAGATAGATAGATAGATAGATAGATAGATAGATAGATAGATAGATAGATAGATGAAATAAATTGATATCTATGAGATAGATAAATAGATAGACAGGTAGATTGAAAGAGAGGTACAGTAGATAAGTAGATAATAGAAGGGTAATTAGATAGATCAATAGATATTGAATTTATAGATATTTCGAGGGATATTGGATAAATATATAGATAAATAGGGGGATACTGAATAGACAAATAGATAATAGATAGATATTGGACAGATAGATATTATCTCCCATTACTTAGATATAATCTTATACTCAGAGTTTCAGATTTCTTCTAGTGTACTATACGGTACTATCCAGTACTTTCCGGTAATATCCGGTAATATCTGGTAATATCCGTCTCTGATTGGTACAATGACATAACCACATGTAAGATTTTATTGGTCGGAAGTGACTTTCACCTTTTGGCGGCCATGTTTTTTCCGCCCCTTTTATCCGCCTTGTGATGTCACCGCTCCTCTTTTCATCTTTGTATTATTATTATTTTTTTTCCCCCCTCCGTCCTCTAATTTCATTATCCGCGTCGTGATCAGTTGCCTAACAATTACATCTGCTAAATGAAAAGCCCGGTCAATAGAGTCTATTTATCGTGGCTAATAAAATGCGTCCATCTCGGGTGAACAATGCTCCCTACCAGGCCCGACGCGGGGCCCTCCCTCTCACATTGTTGGGAGTAAATGTACCTTGCCTCCCTTGGACGTGAGCTGAACAGGCGAGCTCATTAATCCTAGTTAGTCGATGCTTCTGGGCTCGGGAAGCAGCTTGATCCAGATGCTACCGAAAAAAAAAAAAAAAAAAAGAAGAGCGCCTTGTCCGCTCGGTGAGGGAATCGCCGAGAATCACCTCCAGCCTTTCATACATCACTTCAAATTAAATTTACATTAAGTGCTACTCCATCAGAGCCCGCAGAAAGTGACATCTTTGGAAAATGCGCGTGATCATCCAATAAATCCCATTATATACATGCCGGCTAATTTTTGGACTTTAAGCTCATGCATACCAAACTAAGGGTGAGCGTAAAAAATTAAAGAGCCTTTTACTGGAACAAAAGACTTTCTGAACTGTTGACTTTGCAAGACACACTCTGTCAAGACAAGCAGCCCCTTCCTCCCCTTTTCCTGATATTGAGCGCCCAAATCGCGTCGGCCGCTGATCTTGTTTTAGAACAAAATGTATGTCAGACAGCTCATGAAATCAGAAGATTTGTCATTTCCGTCCTCGAAGTTGAAGAACAGGCCCGCGTTAAAAAGCTGAGCGTTGTATCGGCCTCTTAGGCCACGTTCACATCACGCAGGTCCGATAAAACGCACGCAGTTTCCGCGCTTTGGGTGTAGGGCAACACATTCATTTCGATGGGCTGCCCTACATGCAAGAAACACACAAAAGACCATTTTCCAAAATCACTGAATCGCATGGTGCGGCAGTACCATGCTTTTTTGCCGCATGCGCAAATGCGTACATGCGAAGGTACCATTAGGCTGGTTCATAATACGGCGTGTCAGGAATCCATGCAAAATAGCGTGATTTCCCAACATGCATAGAAATGAGGGGTTACAACAGAGGAAAATGTAATAAAAACAAAACCATATATATATTTATTACCCTTCTAGGAGGAGGTGAGTTGCCATCTACAGTATCTCACAAAAGTGAGTACACCCCTCACATTTTTGAAAATATTTTATTCTATCTTTTCATGTGACAACACTGAAGAAATGACACTTTGCTACAATGTAAAGTAGTGAGTGTACAGCTTGTATAACAGTGTAAATTTGCTGTCCCCTCAAAATAACTCAACACTCTGTGTTGCAGAGGTTGAATGTCTAAACCACTGGCAACAAAAGTGAGTACACCCCTAAGTGAAAATGTCCAAATTGGGCCCTATTAGCCATTTTCCCTCCCCGGTGTCATGTGACTCGTTAGTGTTACAAGGTCTCAGGTGTGAATGGGTAGCAGGTGTGTTAAATTTGGTATTATCGCTCTCACTCTCTCATACTGGTCACTGGAAGTTCAACATGGCACCTCATGGCAAAGAACTCTCTGAGGATCCGAAAAAAAGATTTGTTGCTCTACATAAAGATGGCCTAGGCTATAAGAAAATTGCCAAGACCCTGAAACTGAGCTGCAGCACGGTGGCCAAGACCATACAGCAGTTTAACAGGACAGATTTCACTCAGAACAGGCCTCGCCATGGTCGACCAAAGAAGTTGAGTGCACGTGCTCAGCGTCATATCCAGAGGTTGTGTTTGGGAAATAGACGTATGAGTGCTGCCAGCAATGCTGCAGAGTTTGAAGGGGTGGGGGGGGGGGGGGGGGTCAGCCTGTCAGTGCTCAGACCATACGCTGCACATTGCATAAAATTGGTCTGTCATCACAGAAGGAAGCCTCTTCTAAAGATGATGAACAAGAAAGCCCGCAAACAGTTTGCTGAAGACAAGCAGACTAAGGACATGTATTACTGGAACCTTGTCCTGTGGTCTGATGAAACCAAGATAAATGTGTTTGGTTCAGATGGTGACAAGCGTGTGTGGTGGCAACCAGGTGAGGAGGACAAAGACAAGTGTGTCTTGTCTACAGTCAAGCATGGTGGTGGGAGTGTCATGGTCTGGGGCTGCATGAGTGCTGCCGGCACTGGGGAGCTACAGATCATTGAGGGAACCATGAATGCCAACATGTACTGTGACATACTGAAGCAGAGCATGATCCCCTCCCTTCAGAGACTGGGCCGCAGGGAAGTATTCCAAAATGATAAAGACCCCAAATACACCTTCAAGATGACCACTGACTTGCTAAAGAAGCTGAGGGTAAAGGTGATGGACTGGCCAAGCATGTCTCCAGACCTAAACCCTATTGAGCATCTGTGGGGCATCCTCAAACGGAAGATGGAGGAGCGCAAGGTTTCTAACATCCACCAGCTCTGTGATGTCGTCATGGAGGAGTGGAAGAGGACTCCAGTGACAACCTGTGAAGCTCTGATGAACTCCATGCCCAAGAGGGTTAAGGCAGTGCTGGAAAATAATGGTGGCCACACAAAATATTGACACTTTGGGCCCAATTTGGACATTTTCACTTATTGGTGTACTCACTTTTGTTTCCAGCGGTTTAGATCTTTATGGATGTGTGTTGAGTTATTTTGAGGGGACAGCAAATTTACACTGTTATACAAGCTGTACACTCACTACTTTACATTGCAGCAAAGTGTCATTTCTTCAGTGTTGTCACATGAAAAGATAGAATAAATTATTTACAAAAATGTGAGGGGTGTACTCACTTATGTGAGATACTGTAGATAAAGGAAGGCCCGTAGACGTGGTATATCTGGATTTTGCAAAAGCATTTGACACAGTTCCCCATAAATGTTTACCGTACAAAATAAGTTTCGTTGGCATGGACCATAGGGTGAGTACATGGATTGAAAACTGGCTACAAGGGCGTGTTCAGAGGGTGGTGATAAATGGGGAGTACTCAGAATGGTCAGGGGTGGGTAGTGGGGTTCCCCAGGGTTCTGTCCTGGGACCAATCCTATTTAATTTGTTCATAAATGATCTGGAGGATGGGATAAACAGTTCAATCTCTGTATATAAGCTAAGCAGGGCAATAACTTCTCTGCAGGATGTGGAAACCTTGCAAGAAGATCTGAACAAATTAATGGGGTGGGCAACTACATGGCAAATGAGGTTCAATGTAGAAAAATGTAAAATAATGCATTTGGGTGGCAAAAATATGAATGCAATCTATACACTGGGGGGAGAACCTCTGGGGGAATCTAGGATGGAAAAGGACCTGGGGGTCCTAGTAGATGATAGGCTCAGCAATGCCAAGCTACTGCTAACAAAGCAAACAGAATATTGGCATTAAAAAGGGGGATCAACTCCAGAGATAAAACGATAATTCTCCCGCTCTACAAGACTCTGGTCCGGCCGCACCTGGAGTATGCTGTCCAGTTCTGTGCACCAGTCCTCAGGAAGGATGTACTGGAAATGGAGCGAGTACAAAGAAGGGCAACAAAGCTAATAAAGGGTCTGGAGGATATTAGCTATGAGGAAAGGTTGTGAGCACTAAACTTATTCTCTCTGGAGAAGAGACGCTTGAGAGGGGATATGATTTCAATGTACAAATACCGTACTGGTGACCCCACAATAGGGATACAACTTTTTTGCGGAAGGGAGTTTAATAAGACACGTGGCCACTCATTAAAATTAGAAGAAAAGAAGTTTAACCTTAAACTACATGGAGGGTTCTTTACTGTAAGAGCGGCAAGGATGTGGAATTCCCTTCCACAGGCGGTGGTCTCAGCGGGGAGCATCGATAGCTTCAAGAAACTATTAGATAAGCACCTGAATTACCGCAACATACAGGGATATACAGTGTACTACTGACACATATTCACACACATAGGTTGGACTTGATGGACTTGTGTCTTTTATCAACCTTACCTACTATGTAACTATGTATATTTTTTACTTGACCAGTTGCTTGAGGCTCCATTCACACCTGATCGTGGGCAGAATCAATGCCATTCCGCCCGTGTTTTAAAATCACTGCAAAACGCGGGACGCGCTTGTGATGCCATTACTTCTTAAGGCCCCCCCAATCGTGCCACAAATTGCTGTGCAATCAAAGGGATCATGAGCTTCTTTTAGGCAAAAGCGTCGCGCGTTGCGATTTGCCGCGATTTACTGCGTGACAATCGTGCCATTAGAAGCAATAGCATCGCAAGCGCGTCCCGTGTTTTACAGTGATTTGAAATTGTGGGCAGAATCAAGATCAGGTGTGAATTCATCTGCAGATCGAAGTTCATGCCTTTTGATCTGTAGATGAATAAACTGAAAGATACACAAAGAAACAATATCTCTATTTATCTATCTGTTTCAGCCGCTGAGCAATTTTGTTGATAAACATTGCCTGGCTGTTTTTTTTTGGGTTTTTTTTGACAGCTCCGATTGGCAGAACTTCATTTACACTTCAGCTGTCAACAGGGGAACCCCACTGACAGCTGAATGAGTCATCAGTTGTTAAGGAAGCAGCGGCCCTGCTACTTAACAAACAAAATTTGCCGCCGCTTTTTTTTTTTTTACATTTCAGCTGTCAGTGGGGGAATCCTGCTGACAGATGAAAGAGCCATTAATTGCTATTCATTTTTAATGGCACACCCCGCACATCTGCAAACGCATTTTCACGGGCGCCAAACTGCATGGTGCCGCAGCACCATGTGCTCTAATGGTGTGAACGGAGCTTCAGACTGGAAAAGGTAGGGGCAACACCAGTCAGGTGTAGTACATTCACATGTGCTGACAAGGAACACACTGACAGAAGGAGAGAGCAGAGATATGACATCTTTGCTCTGCTGCTGCTCCTTCACTATCCACTCACAGGCTGGAGGTGACCTAGCTGTAATGCTTAACCGCAGTCGAGAAAAGTTGGGCTTTGTATATCTTATTACAGGAAATGAGAAATGTAAATCTGTTCAAAGGTACAACAACCTGTCAAATGTGTATTTCAGTTGTGAATTTAGCTGCCAGAAATTTTTGCTGAAAGATTTGTATTTGATTTGTTGTGTAGTATCTTTTTAATTGTTATCAAAGAACTGCTGTGCTATTGTTACAGTCCTTTTAGGACCCATCCTGTCCTTCGGCAGTATGTCACCTTGCATGCCCCCAGCCCCAACCTCTGCTTGGCCCCTGACTACTTTTTTGCCTGCTGCCTCCCTCGACCACTGCCTGGACATTGACTATTGTGTTGCCTGCCATCTGCCTCAACCTCTGCTTGGACCCTAACTATTAACTTGTCTGCTGCCTGCCTTGACCTCTGCTAGGACCCTGACTGCTCTCTTGACTACTGCCTGCCTGGACCCCTTCTTGGACCCTGACTGCTCTCTTGACTACTGCCTGCCTAGACCTCTTCTTGGACCCTGACTACTAATTTGCCTACTGCCTGCCCCCGACCTCTGCTTGGACTCTAACTATTAACTTGCCTGGTGCCTGCCTTGACCTCTGCTAGGACCCTGACTGCCCTCTTGCCTACTGCCTGCCTGGACCTTTGCTTGGACCCTAACTACTACCTTGCTTGCTGCCTGCCTGGACCTTTGCTTAGACCCTAACTATTAACTTGCTTGCTGCCTGGCTTGACCTCTATTAGGACCCTGACTGCCCTCTTGCCTAGTACCTGCCTGGACCTCTGCTTGGACCCTGAATACTAACTTGCCTGCTGCCTCCCTTGACCTCTGCCTGGACTTTGACTATTCTCTTGCCTGATGTCTGCCTCAACCTCTGCTATGACCCTAACTATTAACTTGCTTGCTGCCTGACTTGACCTCTACTAGGACCCTGACTGCCCTCTTGCCTACTACCTGCCTGGACCTCTGCTTGGACCCTGACTACTAACTTGCCTGCTGCCTCCCTTGACCTCTGCCTGGACATTGACTATTCTCTTGACTGCTGTCTGCCTCAACCTATGCTATGACCCTAACTATTAACTTGCCTGCTGCCTGCCTTGACCTCTGCTAGGACCCTGACTGCCCTCTTGCATACTGCCTGCCGGGACCCTGACTACTGAATTCTCTTGTCTGCAGCTTCACTCAGCATCTGCCTGGACATTGGCTATTCTCTTGCCTGCCTCAACCTCTGCCTGGACATTGACTGTTCACTCGCCTGTCACCTGCCTCGACCACTGCTTGAACCCTGACTATTCCCACACCTGCCTTCTGCCTTAACCTCTGCATGGACATTGATTGTTTTTCTGTTTGTCGCTTACCTCGACCTCTGCCTGCACATTGACTGTCTGGTGTCAGCTCTGACCTCGGCCCAGACCTCCTGCCTCATTTTGTCCTATTTCCTCAATGTAGCCACCCTGCTCATACGACCCCTTGGAGGGACAAACCCAATCACTGTTACCTGGTGACAGCTAGTGCAAAGTAGCCCAGGGTCTACTACGGTCACAGCTCCATCACCCCTTGTGGGGTGCTCTGGTGAAGACGTAGCTGTCACTTAGAATCTGCACCTTTGGGTCACCTGCCAGAGGCATCACTAGTAACAGCTGTCCATAACAGCCAATCAGATGACACTTTTTCATTTTTCACTTGCTTTAATAGCTTGAAAGAGAAGTCAAGAGGTAATAGGAAATGACTTTCAGACTCTTGTAGGTCCTATATGTGCTGGCATTTAGCCTTTATTCAATCTATTAGCTGCAGCATCAAGCAGCTTTACATATGATGTCTTATTCCAACAGATTGAGTTTCAGTGGTCAGAAGACTGCCCTGTCTGATGCGTTGTCATCCAGCTCATGAGTTTGCACAGCAGTCTTACATAATATAGCACTGAGATAGCTACATTCTTCTTAACTGCATTTGTCTGCTATTAGACACAGATATGTACTCTGAGGAGTTGGCAGACATTGGGGCTTATTCCTCAAAAATTTGGCACTTGGAGTTTGTGCCCGTAGTGACCGATCAAAATTCTTTTTTGATTTAGGAATATTTTTTAATTAACCTTCTGATATTTTTTTTTACCAGAGATCTTTTTAGAGACGAATTCCACCTTTCACGGCATGTCTCACACTTAGGGTATAATATGGAACATGTTGCCATGCCTAGGCCCGCCCACCACCAAACCACCCCCACTTATTTGAATCACAGGCTACTGTTTGATTTTGAATTCAGCATGAGACTACAAGTCCCATGTGCCACCTCAGCAGAGAGACTCTTAATGGAGCAGAAGTGCGGTGACGTTACATCCCATTGATACTTTCTTAAGCTCCATAACTGAAGGCCTATACCTCCGGACTTTTAATTTTGACCACAGCTTACTTTTAAAGAGACCCTGTCATGGTCAAAAGACCAGTTTTCCTGCAATAGAAGAGGTATTATGCTCACTTCTCCAGTGGTCTATATAAGTGGCCTATTCAATACCTCCAAGTGTCAGATGCCTGTGTTCTCCACCATGCACTGTGGTTCCTTTCTTTGACCAATACATCACTCGAGAGTCCCGTAGAGACATAGGTGTCCAAGGAAGAGCCATCACACAATTGGCGTTCTAGGCATTCCTCAACTCCAAGAGTGATGAATGCTGCAGAAACTGATAGAGGTTGCACTGGTGGAATGGGTGGAGGGAGGGATTAGAAAACAAGCGTCACCAGAGAGGTAAGTACAACAGCTCTTCTCTTGCAGAGGACTAGTCTTTTGATTTATTTATATCACCCATTCTCAGCCAAGGTTTCATAGAACCCTTGAGTCTCCCCAGAGGTTGCTATGGGTTCCTTGAGCTGTGACTGATTGAACTCCCATTGGATGATGCCTCAATAGTTTTGTCACCAACATCACTTGGCAGAGTCAGTTGCAGGACACCAATAATCTTTTTTAGTCGTCTATAAGGGAGGCATTCTGGGCGCCACTGTAATAGGAGCATCCATTCCACTGGTGATCAATGTCCCTCAATGAATTGGTTTTAGCAGGGGTCTTATGAGACCTAAAAAATATTTCAAGGGTTTCTCTGGGGTAAAAAGGTTAGGAAAGGCTGATATAGAGCATCCATTCTTAACCAGGGTTCCACAGAACCCAAAGGTTTCTCTAGAGGTTGCTAGAGGTTCCTTGAGATGTGACTGATTGACCTCCCATTTGATGGTGTCTGACTGCCTGCATAGTTCCAGGGCCAACATCTATTGGCAGGGCCATCAGCATGACACCAATGTTCTTTTTAGCCATCTCTAAGGGAGGCATTACAACCACCACTGTAAAGTAGGTATTTTTTTCCACTGGCCTCCAATGTGATGGGGTAATCTTTCTACTGGCCTCCAATTTAATGGGGGAAATCTTCCAACTGGCCTCCAATGTAATGGTGGCAATCTTCCCACTGGCCACCAATGTAATAGGGGCAATCTTCCCACTGGCCTCCAATGTAATGGGGGTAATCTTCCAACTGGCCTCCAATGTAATGGGGGCAATCTTCCCACTGGCCACCAATGTAATGGGGGTAATCTTCCCATTGGCCACCAATGTAATGGGGGTAAATCTTCCCACTGTCCACCAATGTAATTGAGGTAATCATCCCATTGGCCTCCAATGTACAATGTAATGGGGGTAATCTTCCCACTGGCCACCAATGTAATGGGGGTAATGTTCCCACTGGCCTGCTATGTAATGGGGGTAATCTTCCCACTGGCCTGCTATGTAATGGGGGTAATCTTCCCACTGACCACCAATGTAATTGAGGTAATCTTCCCATTGGCCTCCAATGTACAATGTAATGGGGGTAATCTTCCCACTGGCCACTAATGTAATGGGGGTAATCTTCCCACTGGCCAGCAATGTAATGGGGGTAATCTTCCCACTGGTCTCCGATGTATTGGGGTAGTCTTCCCACTGGCCACCAATGTAATGGGGTTAATCTTACCACTGACCTCCAATGTAATGGAGGTAATCTTCCCACTAGACTCCAATGTAAGGGGCATCATTCCCACTGACCCCCCAATTATTTAATTATAAGGGTTCCCCGAGACTTTTTTCACTTGTTCCTCTGGGGTAAAAAAGTTAAGAAAGGCTGACATAGAGAGCTGACATGGTCCCTTTAAACTTGCCTACGCAGATCCCTAACCCATTTACAACTTTTCTTGGCTCCCCGCCATCCTGATCATGAAAGAAAACACAAATACATTTCTGTAAATCTGACAAATAAGCCCCATATTACAAAATAATAGATTACCCCTTCATAGGATAAGCCTTGTTATTCATAGGGGTTATATAACCGTAATGCGTAATTGTTTCTTTCATGAATTCGGACATTCTAGGAAAATTTATTTCTATTCAATAAAGTTACTTGAAAAGGCAATCACTTCTCTTGTGTGTTAATTGGCCCCACAACATTTACCCTCGACAGCAAACAAGGGTCTGTTTTCACATGTGACCAAAGAGATACATGACATATAATTAAACATAACCAACAAGAGTCACATTTTGTAAAAATAGAATTATTGCTCATGTGGTAGACTAATTGAACAGCGTCAGTCTGGTCAATGTGTTACAAGAGAATTGCTTTTCATTCTCTTTATCACGACCATTACATTGACTGCGGATAATTCTCTTAAGTAATTTGATTTCCAAAAAGGATTTTCCACAGATGACAGAAAGAGAGAGAGCTCTGTGCTTGCCAGGAAAGACGAAAACTCTTAAGCCTCGTAGACACCATTAATTTTTTTTTTTTCGTTCAACCCGCAAAAAAACTCAGGTCGGAGCTGCTGTACTAACAATCCGATGTTAGTACAGCAACCTTCCCTGCTGTGCTATTGTGTTCTGACACTCCAGTCAGTGCTCTCAGCCATTGGCTGAGAACGCAGAGCGGGAGCCAGTCAGCAGACCTTTTTCGGTCATGAAGCTTCAACAGAAGCCGGCCGAATGGACCTGTTGCCATACACACGGCCCGAATGTCAGGCGTTTTCTATTGAACCGGCTGATGCTGGCTGACACTTGGCCCGTGTACTAGGCTTTAGAAAAGTTCAGAAAGTCCATTTAACTTTTAATCTAATTTATGTAAATTGTAGCATCCAGATTCAACAGGACTGTAAAGTGCATGTAGGCTCAAAACCCAGGGCTTTTTTCAGTGGGAACATGGGGGGGAGTAGGTCCAGCACCTCCAGCACTGAATGTACAGTATCTCACAAAAGTGAGTACACCCCTCACATTTTTTTCATGTGACAACACTGAAGAAATGACACTTTGCTACAATGTAAAGTAGTGAGTGTACAGCTTGTATAACAATGTAAATTTGCTGTCCCCTCAAAATAACTCAACACACAACTGCTGGCAACAAAAGTGAGTACACCCCTAAGTGAAAATGTCCAGGTTGGGCCCAAAGTGTCAATATTTTGTGTGGCCACCATTATTTTCCAGCACCGCCTTAACCCTCTTGGGCATGGAGTTCACCAGAGCTTCACAGGTTGCCACTGGAGTCCTCTTCTCCTCCTCCATGACAACATCACGGAGCTGGTGGATAATAGAGACCTTGCGCTCCTCCACCTTCCGTTTGAGGATGACCCACAGATGCTCAATAGGGTTTAGGTCTGGAGACATGCTTGGCCAGTCCATCAACTTTACCCTCAGCTTCTTTAGCAAGGCAGTGGTCATCTTGGAGGTGTGTTTGGGGTCGTTATCATGTTGGAATACTGCCCTCCGGTCCAGTCTCTGAAGGGAGGGGATCATGCTCTGCTTCAGTATGTCCCAGTACATGTTGACATTCATGGTTCCCTCAATGATCTGTAGCTCCCCAGTGCCGGCAGCACTCATGCAGCCCCAGACCATGACACTCCCACCACCATGCTTGACTGTAGACAAGACACACTTGTCTTTGTACTCCTCACCTGGTTGCCGCCACACACACTTGACACCATCTGAACCAGATAAGTTTATCTTGGTCTCATCAGACCACAGGACATGGTTCCAGTAATCCATGTCCTTAGTCTGCTTGTCTGCAGCAAACTGTTTGCGGGCTTGTGGATCATCCTTCTGGGATGACAGTGATTCAGACCAATTTGATGCAGTGTGCAGCGTATGGTCTGAGCACTGACAGGCTGACCCCCCCACCCCTTCAACCTCTGCAGCAATGCTGGCACTGGCAGCACTCGAAGGTCTATTTCCCAAAGACAACCTCTGGATATGACGCTGAGCATGTGCACTCAACTTCTTTGGTTGACCATGGCGAGGCCTGTTCTGAGTGGAACCTGTCCTGTTAAACTGCTGTATGGTCTTGGGCACCGTGCTGCAGCTCAGTTTCAGGGTCTTGGCAATCTTCTTATAGCCTAGGCCATCTTTATGTAGAGCAACAATTCTTTTTTTTCAGATCCTCAGAAAGTTCTTTGCCATGAGGTGCCATATTGAACTTCCAGTGACCAGTATGAGAGAGTGAGAGCGATAACACCAAATTTAACACACCTGCTCCCCATTCACACCTGAGACCTTGTAGAGTCACATGACACCGGGGAGGGAAAACAGCTAATTGGGCCCAATTTGGACATTTTCACTTAGGAGTGTACTCACTTTTGTTGCCAGCGGTTTAGACATTAATGGCTGTGTGTTGAGTTATTTTGAGGGGACAGCAAATTTACACTGTTATACAAGCTGTACACTCACTACTTTACATTGTAGCAAAGTGTCATTTCTTCAGTGTTGTCACATGAAAAGGTAGAAGAAAATATTTACAAAAATGTGAGGGGTGTACTCACTTTTGTGAGATACTGTAGATAATGACAAGGAGTGCTGGGGTATGTTGGAGGGTCTATTCATGCTGGCTGCTATTGTCTATTGTCACTGGGGGTATCTATTGTCACTGGTGGTATCTATTGCTGCTGGTAGGGGGATCTTTGGGAATTTTTGTTTGGGGACAGTTGTTGATGGTAGAGACCTACTGTTGAGGGAGGAGTCTATTGTTATTGGCTACTGGGAGATCTATTGCTGTTGGGGTGGATCTATTGTAGCCGGGGGGGGGGATGCTATTGTTTCTGAGGGGGCCAATGTTCCTGGGAAAGCTATAGTTGCTGGGAGGATCTTTTGTTGCTATGGAGATTTATTTTTGCTGGGGGGGGGTCTATTGTTGCTGGGAGGGATCTATGTTTGTTGGGGGGGTCTATTGTTACTTGGAGGAATCTATTTTTGCTGGGGGGGGGTCTATTGTTGCTGCAGGGGATCTATTTTACTGCCTTTTGTTCGCAAAATTCCATACAGACTACCTAGCAGCAAAAAATTTTATTTGGTTCTGTATTTTCTAAAAGGGGCGGTACTGGGAGGTGGGTAGGGAGTGGAATCGAGGGAAGGTGCTTGGAGGTGTATAGGGGGCGGAAACAAGGGGTGACCTGAAAGGGGGAGTTACCTGCACCTGTTCTCTGAGGAAAAAAAAGCCTTGTCAAAACCTAATTTTCAGTTTGATTAGCATTGTGCTTCACTGTGTACAGTTTTAATATTGAAATTTAGATAAGGCATTTTTTGCACTGTGGCATTTGTCTTAGCTTGTATGTATATACCATATATATGGCCGAATCGCGTTAGAATTTTTACAGTGTATATGATGGAATGTAGCCAATAAAGATTTTGATATGAAGAGTTTACCAAGTTGCCGGCGCTCTAATTGTGATTGTGCTACACATGGAATGGAACTCCCCAGCTGGAGCACCGGGTTTCAGAAGTTTAAAAAAGTACCAAGAAACAAAAATTGGGAGTTTATGAGGTGCAAAAAAATCAAATCTAATTAATATTACAAATTTCATAATTGTATTTAAACAAGCATGGTTAAAAAAGACAACAATATTTAAAACTAGAGCACGAAAGAATCATGTGGTCACAATACAAAAGTTGGATGCCTCAACGTGTTTCACCACAAACGTGGCTTCTTCCGGAGCTTTTGTAGGACCCTAATACAATGTCACTAAAAGAAATGAATTACAAATTTTAATAAATCCAAATAAAAAAATACATTAAAAAAAGGAGAGTAGGAAAGAAAGAAAACATTGGTACAGACAAAGACCCCAAAGGATCTATCAGATTTACAATTGACAAAATATAATGATATACAGATCGTCTGATGGACGTGCTCTCACCTCAAAAGTGATCAAGGTTCCAGATGGTCCTCAGGGCCCAGCAAGAGGTACATTGAGGTGTCAGTGTGCCATATAAAGGGGGACAATAGCGTTCACAGCCGCAAAAGCATATGGTAGAGTAAACTTGGTACACCACTCTTATTATCCATTAAGCCAATCATTATGACCATACTATAGTTCAACTGTAACCTACCCTGTTGTGATAGAAAGTCAAGGAATTCACAGGTTGATAACTATATCACTCCCAAAACATATACTTATGGTAAGCTTCAAGGGGACTGTGCCATCTAAAAAACATTAAACACAGAGTTTTCTTATAAAACTATGATTTTTCTAGATAGATATAACAATGATTTTGGCAAGTTCCTCTTCCCCAAACACTTCCTTCCTTGAAGATAACCGTCTTCCTTTCCTTAGTATCAATATGATACCATTAACCCAGGGAAGATCAAAGATTGATTAATCTATCCCAAGGGAGTATCCCCTATAAAGGAACGATAGATTAATGTCAAGGATCGTAGCTCAGTTCAACAGTAAGCTGGTATCAGGTTGCCACAACCCTACACAGAAACAATTTACTTTTCTCCTTGGATAAAAAAATCCTGCAGGTACCATACAGGGCGATCGGCCACTACAGCATCAACTCCACCCTGAGGGTCTTAAGTATCAACTTAATCCCAGCGGCCTCTGACGTCACCGCCGGGATACAAGCGCTTATTAGCTGGTCCCGAATCAACACAGCTGTCTGAAGGTGACGGGTGCCAGATATTCGAGAGATTAGAGATTAGAGAGATTCCAGTGCTCAGTGATCATGCGTCTTACCTCACCATAGGAAGACCATGCCCCCCTTTTAGTGAAAATAAGGGGATGAGGGGAGAGACTGAATGGTCTGGAGCCAAGTCCTGAAAAGCTGGGATGAGTATGGGTGAGTGGGAAGCCTGGTGGTTGAGTCTACTAGACCTTGCAAAAGTTCCACCACCTTGGAAGGCACAAATTGTTGGTGGGCCCGATCTCCCATGCTGTAAAGCACGGGGATACCTCTCATAGGCGGTTTTCCTTTAACATAGTATCCTGCTCAGTAATTAAAGCAAAATTTTAAATCCCTAGTAGGGTTTCAGAAATAAGTTACTATCAAATATTGGGAGCTCTGTGGGTGCTGGTGCCTGGCTGTCCTATTGGTCTTGTTGGCAGGAACCACCAATAGTATTCGCCCTTTAGAAATAATAACACAATTACTGAATTCTACGTCTTTCTTTCTTCGAACAGTTTGTGTTAATGCACTTAAGCTCTGCCGATGATTAAATATTAACTTCCAGAAAATATGAAAATTACGGCACGCCATAAAGCAGTGTTGTCTTAATTTCCCCAATGCGGGACTTCGATTGTTTATATAAGTATTCATTACATTTTTTTTATGGGTAACTTTTAGACTACGCATTAATTGCTTTGGCAAACTGTTCCCTCAGCATTACTCTTGATGGTTCTTTATGTTTGGAGTTGATAAATATAAGATAACAAAGCAAATACAACAATTGTTAGGAATAAAAATTTTCATGACATCAGCCACGATGTGTTGTTAACTGTGAGACTCCGAGACACCAGCATCACTGTAAAGGGCCTGATGACTGCAAGCTATGGCGTGGATTCAAGCACCACTGGCAAGGTTCAGGGTGAGAAAGAGTTAAAGTAGATACAAGCCCTAACTGAATGACATTTCGTCTGCTAAACAATTGCAATTATATATATATATATTTTTTTTTTTTTTGTAGTTTTGTATTTCATTGCATTATTTTTATTGTATTATAAACAACTGCAATTAAATGTTGTATTTATTGTTATTATTTATTCATTTACCTAATTTTGTACTTACCAACACCAAAGCTGCAATGAAGAGCTGAAGTATAGAGCCAACGCCAGGTTTGGGGGCTCTTAGAAAGCAAAAAAGCAAGAAAGGAAAAAAATAAAATAAAAACTACCTGGCATACAAGGTATGTACAGACCTTTTGGTGTTTGCTCTTGGAATTAATTTTTCAGTATGTTTAACTTAATGTTTAACTGTACACAGTTTTCATATTGTTGGGGAATCTCTAATAGGGCGTACACACGGTCGGACTTTGTTCGGACATTCCGACAACAAAATCCTAGGATTTTTTCCGACGGATGTTGGCTCAAACTTGTTTTGTCTACACACGGTCGCACAAAGTTGTCGGAAAATCCGATCGTTCTAAACGCGGTGACGTAAAACACGTACGTCGGGACTATAAACGGGGCAGTGGCCAATAGCTTTCATCTCTTTATTTATTCTGAGCATGCGTGGCACTTTGTCCGTCGGATTTGTGTACACACGATCGGAATTTCCGACAACGGATTTTGTTGTCGGAAAATTTTATCTCCTGCTCTCCAACTTTGTGTGTCGGAAAATCCGATGGAAAATGTCCGATGGAGCCCACACACGGTCGGAATTTCCGACAACACGCTCCGATCGGACATTTTCCATCGGAAAATAGGACCGTGTGTACGGGGCATTAGGCTGCACTCACATCTAGGCGTAGCGTTTTTTGAGCGCTTTTCTGGCGTTTTTCTGGCGTTTTCGGCACATTTTTGCACGTTTATATGCAGTGTTTTTTGGGCTTTGGCGTTCTTTTATTAGCCAATAGAGAAAACTATTATCTGTTGCATCATTCGTTACTAGGTATTTCAGCTTTTTTAGCTTTTCCGTTAGCTTTTATTTCTTCTTTTATTATTATTCTTTTATTATAAATGTTTATTCGTTAGGGTAAGGGGTTCGAGCTCAGTTTAGGTTAGGATTAGGAGTTGGGGTTATTTATTATTATTGTATTTATTTTTTATTTTATCTTATCTATTATTGTTATAAGAATAATATTAAATTAAAAAATAAATGTAAAATAAATACACAAATAAATAAATGTAAACTAAGTACACAAATAAATTAAAATCATAAATAAAAAATAAATAAATCCAATAAATTAATACTAAATAACAATAAAGACATAATTAACCCTTAACTTTAACCCTTACCCCTTAAAAAATAAAATAACAAAGAAACACCCTAACACAAAAAAGATATTGTTATTATTATTATTATTATTAATAATGTATTTTTTTGTTCAAGTTTGGGTGTTGTTATTTTATTATTATTTTTTTTATTATAATAATAATAATAATAATAATAATAATAATAATAATAATAATAATAATAATAATAATAATAATAATGTATTTAATATTTTTTAAGGTTAGAGGTGAATTATTATTTATTAATGTATTATTACATTTGTGTATTTATTTTACATTTATTTATTCATATATTATTACTATTTTATATTTTACTATTTTTCATTTGAGCAGAAAATCATGCAAAAAACACGCACAGAAACGCGCAAAAATGCAAAAAAGGCCCTATTCACACTTGGCAATTTGGCATTGCAGAATTTCCGCAATTCGCCCATGATTCCAAATGATAGTAAAACGGAAGACGCACATTTCATTAATGCACCCCAAAGGTGGTGCAATTTTGCAGCAATTGTTGAGCGACAGAATTGTGCAGAAATCGTGGCAGAACACACAATTAAGAATCGCACAAAGCGTATTGCCCAAAAAGGAGCAGGACCTTCTTTTGGGTGAGAAATGGGCATTGAAGTGAATGGGCTGCTCTATGGACGATGCGCAGAACAATGTGTAAATTGCACTTAAAGACTCAGGAGCAGGAATGTTTGTTTCTGCTACGCGAGATGTGAGCGGGGCCTTATAAAGTTTCCTGGAGCTCTTACAGTTGGCTACTGGGCTGTCTATCTGATAGGCCTAACAGCCAGCTGAAGATGCACACAAGGCAGGCTGATAACCAGAGGCGTAGCTCGATCCTTCAGGGCCCCGGTGCAAGAAACCATGAAGAGCCCCCCTGACCCCCAGCTGGGGCCCCTCACTCCCTTTATTACGGCCCCATAGCAGGACCCTTTCACATGTTCTGCAGTGGGCCCCCTTCCTGCTGTCTTGGGGACATCCCATGGTGGCAGAGCGCCAGGGTCTAGTCAAAAGGATGACCTTTCCTACCCTGGCAGTTCCACCACTGGTGTCAGTAGTTTTAATTATTGTTGTCTTATCTAGGGGCAGCAGGACCTAGGTCAGTCAAAGTAGGTGGTCGGGTGTAATTATTACTTTGTTGACCCTCATGGGCTCCTCTGCCCCCCCTCTTCTGGGACTTGTAGTTTGGCCTTCTCTGGATCCCCTTCCCCCATGACAGGTCCTCTGCCGCCTCCCTGGTGTATGGCTCAGGAACAGGAAGGCAGGGCCGGCTGAGTGATGGGAGTGGGGTTACCAATCTCTAATCCCTTCTCCAGTGATAGGTTGTCTCTCCCCCTCCCACTGATTGGTATATGGCTCAGGGGCAGAAGGGCAAAGCAGGCTCAGGGACATGGCACAGGGTTACAATTAACATACCAGTTTGTCTTATGCCTGCTCCCGCCATGCTGTCACTGTCCAGGGAGGGCTGCTGTCTGCTCCTCTCCTGCACTACCACACCATCATATCTCACTCTCCACCTCCCGCCCCACCCCCTCCGATGCACCGTGCTGGCTACTATGGATTTTGGCACAGAGGACCTGCATAGGCCCCCTGGAGTATGGGGCCAGGTCACAATTGAGACCCCTGAGACCCCTATAGCTACGCCCCTGCCTGTTCCATTAAGTAACTAACCACTGACACTAATGACACTTTTTAGCTGTCTGTTAGAAGGGCATTCCATAATTGACCCCCAATGTAAGAATCATTCATATAACTGACCCCCAACGTAAGAGCCTTCCTTCCCACTGTGTCCTGACATAATCAGGTACATCTTCCTCTGGCCACAATGAAAGTGGGGCCCTCCTCCCACTGGTGGCCAATGTAGCAGGGAGCTTCTTTCACTGGTCGCCAATATAAGGGGGGCTTTACAAATGCAAGGGGCCCTAGTGCCTCTGACAACTAACATAAGACACCTCTCCTGCTAATCACACTAATATATACATAGTTACATAGTAGGTCAGTTTGAAAAAAGACACAAGTCCATCAAGTCTAACCTATGTGTGTGATTTTATGTCAGTATTACATTGTATATCCCTGTATGTTGTGGTCAATCAGGTGACTAGCTAATAGATTTTTGAAACTATCGATACCCCCCGCTGAGACCACCGCCTGTGGAAGGGAATTCCACATCCTAACCACTCTTATGCCCCGTACACACGGTCGGATTTTCCGACGGAAAATGTGTGATAGGACCTTGTTGTCGGAAATTCCAACCGTGTGTGGGCTCCATCACACATTTTCCATCGGATTTTCCGACCCACAAAGTTTGAGAGCAGGATATAAAATTTTCCGACAACAAAATCCGTTGTCGGAAATTCCGATCGTGTGTACACAAATCCGACGGACAAAGTGCCACGCATGCTCAGAATAAATAAAGGGATGAAAGCTATTGGCCACTGCCCCGTTTATAGTCCCGGCGTACGTGTTTTACGTCACCGCGTTCAGAACGATCGGATTTTCCGACAACTTTGTGTGACCGTGTGTATGCAAGACAAGTTTGAGCCAACATCCGTCGGAAAAAATCCTAGGATTTTGTTGTCGGAATGTCCGAACAAAGTCCGACCGTGTGCACGGGGCATTACAGTAAAGAACACTCTACGAAGTATAAGGTTAAACCGCTTTTCTTCTCATTTTAGTGAATGGCCACGTGTCTTATTAAATTCCTATTTGCAGAAATGTTTCAACCCTATTGTGGGGTCACCAGTATTGTGGGGTCACTGGTCGGGCCGCCAAGGCAACTTTAACGGAAGTTCTCCTCTCAGTCTCCCTCCCTACTATCTTCTGGGACACTTCACAGGTCCCGGAAGATTGCTCGGCCATTCAGGACACAAAGTGTGATTCGCGCATGTGCAGTGCGCACCCTGAAGTGTAGCCGCAAGCTGTCACAGCACACTAGTGATGCCGGCGTCGGGGAGAGGTGTGGGAGAGAACCAAAGCTTTGGGCAGTTGCGTCGCTGTAATGTGGGACAGGTGAGTGTGTGTTTATTAAAAGTCAGCAGCTAGACTTTTTGTAGCTGCTGACTTTTAATAAACACAGAAACGGCTGGAACTCCGCTTTAAGAAAGGCTGCTTTAAGGTCTATGGTCGCCTACAGATAACTATGAGAGTCCAACATACCTTTACATACTTAACCACTTGCTGACCGCCACACGAACATTTACGTCGGCAGAATGGCACGGACAGGCAAATGGGCGTACATGTACGTCCCTTTAAATTTGGCGCCTTGTGGTCGCGTGCACGCTGGCGGCGGCGGACGCGCGACCCTGCCGTGAGCTCCGTGAGTGTGATCACGGGTCCCGCGGACTCCATGTCCGCGGGGATACCCACGATTGTCTCACGGAGAGGGAGAACGGGGAAATGCTGATGTAAACAAGCATCTCCCCGTTCTGCCTAATGACACTGATCACAGCTCCCTGTGATCAGGAGTGATGATCAGTGTCGTGTCACGCGTAGCCCATCCCCCCTACAGTTAGAATCACTCCCTAGGACACACTTAACCCCTGCAGCGCCCCCCCCTGGTTAACCCCTTCACTGCCATTAACATTTACACAGTAATCAATGCATTTTAAATTGCACTGATCGCTGTAAAAATGTGTCCGATCTGTCCGCCATAATGTCGCAGTCACAATAAAAATCGCTTATTGCCGCCATTACTAGTAAAAAAAAAAAATATTAATAAAAATGCCATAAAACCATCCCCTATTTTGTAGATTCTATAACTTTTGCGCAAACCAATTAATAAACGCTTATTGTGATTTTTTTTACCAAAAATATGTAGAAGAATACATATCAGCCTAAACTGAGGGAAAAAAATGCGTTTTTTTCAAAATTGTCGCTCTTTTTTTGTTTATAGCGCAAAACATAAAAACCGCAGAGGTGATCAAATACCACCAAAAGAAAGCTCTATTTGTGGGGAAAAAAGGATGTTAATTTTGTTTGGGAGCCACGTCACATGACCGCGCAATTGTCAGTTAAAGCGACGCAGTGCCAAATCGCAAAAAGTGCTCTGGTCTTTGGCCAGCCAAATGGTCCGGGGCTTAAGTGGTTAACTGAGGGTCTAGCACATCCCCATATGAAAATGTCTGTACCCCCACGCTTATGGTGTAAACAAATGAAGAGAACTGCAGCCTCTATCAATAAATTCACCAAAAAGGTGAAAATAGAAAAGGTTAGAGGAAAAAGGGGTAGAAATGGCGCTGTTCTAAATTTGGGGTACTTAGAACCCTCTGTTGACATGGTGGATTTCTACTATAATGACTGTGCAAATATTCAATAAAGTGCAAAAAATGCAAATCAAGTGCAACTGTGTGCAAATTGTGCAAAGAACTAAGTGATTACACCATCTAAATGTGCTATAGATGCAAAATACCAATGTAATGATCTACAAATGAAACCAAAGGGCCAAAAGACTGTATATTGTACCCACAATCTCATATGCTAATTAGTGCCCATACAATAGTACATGCCCCCTGTACAGAGGACCCCACACTGAATCCAATGTCCTATGTGATAATAAATCAAAAATATGTATGAAAATCATATGGGTGCACTGAAAAAATATGCATATATGTTCCTGTGCCATGAAACCAATGTTATATTGCACTAGGCTCAGCTTTCATAAAAAGTACTCTAAGAAACCGTACCGGTGCACTACAAAGTCCAAATGTCATGCAATTAATAAAGTGACAAAAGTGCTCTTCGTAACCATTATTCGGTGCTTCCTAAAAGGTGCCCCATAAGAAACGCACTTACTGCAATTTTTCACCCCACAAGGAGGTATTTCACCTTCACAGTATAAGCCTCTGTGTCCTGTACAAGCTGTTTGGTTCCATGTTTGCGGTGTGAGTGATCTCCTTGTAGCTAGCCACATCCCCATATGTCTTTGAGAGTACAACATATCTAAAATTGCACCTTCAGACTTTGATTAATTATATGCTGAGAAGAAGTTTGGTAGAAACAGTAGACAACTCACTTGATATTAAACTAGGTCTGGATAACATTTCGTTTGCTAAAGTACCGGTACTTTGTATCAAAAATAATTTCCATTATTTTGTTTCCGTAAAGTACTTTTTGCACCGTTTGAAATCCTTTTTATTCTGTTTTAGTGTTAATGTTCTCCTCCAGCCTCTTTCATCCATTTCCTGTTGCACTAGCTCTGGCATTGGCCAAACATCATTCCTCTGGACCAGCTTGGTGACGGTGTCACTGTCAACAGTGAACCAAGCATGCATGGTTGCCTGCAATCTCCACCAGTTTTCATCCCAGAACAAGAGGTTATGAATAAGGCCATTAATGGCAGGATTACCAGGTATTATTTTGCAGATTTAAAAAACGTAAACACCTTTGGAGTAGCCATAGTTGTCAGCCTAGGCAACTCTCATGATTTGGGTTACAAACCCATCTTTTTCTCTTCATCTCCATTACATATGAGGCAGGGTAATTTGTAGTATACAGAAGATAGCTTTGGTAAGGAAGAAAGTGTCTTGGTGTCCCGGGAGCGGCACATCAAATCAAGACCTGCTGTATGGTAGTGAATAGCAGTCTCAGCCTGGACCCCCACCTGGCCATGCCCCCGGTGCAATTAACTCCACCCAACGGAGCTTGCTCATAGGGATGAGTAAGCTCCGGTGGGCTGAGTAAAACATTTAGCGTTCGTGGCCTGGCAGGGGTCCAGGCTGAGACTGCCATTCATTACCATACAGCAGGTCTTGACACCTAGTCTCGTGACACCTAGTCACTCTCTGCCATTCCCTTGACTCTGTAGCATAGATGAGCTCCCTTCCGGACCAGTACTCAGCGTGGGCACAGGACTTCATTCACATACAGCCTGAGCGGCTCACACACATATCCTTGGTTCGTTGGAAGAAGGATAACATTGTTTGTACTTTTAGTTCAATATACAGGCAGGGCCAGATTTAGACAAAATTGGTGCCCTTTGGCAATTGACCAGTCTGCCTGCCTCAAGAGCTGGCCCTGTTCACATTAAGGCATTTCAGGTGCGATCAACAAGTATTTTCTGTACTTGTGTGAAATGTTTTTGGCCTGAAAAATAAAATCTAATGCAACCACCAAATCTAGGGACTGGAGATTGGCAATATAGTACATTTTTGTTCTTGGGTTTAGATATCATTTACGTGTCGCGTCCCAGGAAAGGTGACAGTATCATATGACAAAGAGTTAAGCCAAACAATCGGATCCCAAATGGGGATAAAACCCTAGTGGTCCCAAGGGAGACTTGTGGTCCCAAACAAGCCACTGATTAACATTTCTTGGACATATCCTTTGAGATAACCCCATAATGGACACCCTGAGCAGGTTATGACACCACAAACATGACTTGTTGTTCCAAACAGGCAATTGGGAGATATGAGTTAATTGGTTGGACGTACACCTTGAGACATCTTCTTAGTGGACACCCCAGGGAGGCCATGACACCTTAAACATCAAACAAAATTTACCATCATGTGATACCTGTGGGACACCTTGAAAAATCATGAGGAGGATTATGACACCACAAACATGACTTGTGGTCCCAAAAAAGCAATTAGGAGATAAGAGTTTGTTGCATGTACTCCTTAAGACACTCTCTTAGTGGACACCCCAGGGAGGCCATGAAACCTTAAACATCAAACAAAATTTACCATCATGTGATACCTGTGGAACACCTTGAAAAATCATGAGGAGGAATATGACACACCACAAACATGACTTGTGGTCCTAAACAAACTGTTGAGTGGTCAAAGTTCGTTGGACATACCCTTTGAGACATTCTCTTAGTGGCCACCTCCAGCCATTAGTGATGAACATTTGTTGGACATAACCTTTGAGGATAACCCCATAATGGCCACCCTGAGGAGGTTATGACACCACAAACATGACTTGTGGTCCCAAACAAGCCATTAGGAGATAAGAGTTTGTTGAACGTACTCCTTGAGACTTCCTCTTAGTGGACACCCCAGGGAGGTTATGACATTATAAACATCATACAAAATTTAGCACCATCTGATATCTGTGGAACACCTTTAAAAATTCCTGAGAGGATTATGATACCACAAACATGACTTGTGGTCCAAAGCTATTAGGTGATCAAAGTTTGTTGGATGCACCATTTGAGACATTCCCTTAGTGGTCACCCCAATGAGATTATGACACCAAAATCAAATCAAACAAAATTTTGCATCATGTGATCATTGTGGGAAACCTCAAAGAATCAGAGCTCATGCCTTTAATCTTTCCCATGAGCTCTAGGACCCAGCAATTCTCTAGCGTCCGCGGTCACATCAATCTTGCAGCAAGGACAAGCTGAGCTGTAAATCACTTTCTTTGTGCAGAGTCATTATCATTATCAGCCAGCGAGATGACCAGCGTGAAATACACCGTTTAGCAGGAAATCTTGTTTTACCCCTGGAATTATAAATGGATTAGAAAGAGTAGAAAAAGGGACACAAAAAATCATGTGTCGTTATTGAGAATATCTGACATTGTCAATTGGGGTCAGATAACCCCAGGCTCTTGGGCTAGTGATGGTCAGTAAAAGACACTGATTGTTTGGCTAGACTCAAAAGCAGTTCGGAGATATGGGAAGGTTAAGTTGCAATTTCCTTGGAAGTAAAAATTTGCGAAGCTGATACGGCAAAGGTGCCCTGAGATCTCATTTTCCGTGGCCACAAACTGCCCAATTACAAGCATCTTAAAGGATAATGACACACAAGTCGCATTCATAAGACGGTTTATGTAAGGGTCTTTAATAACATTCATGGGTGAATATGTAATCATTTTGGAAGATCATCAGAACATATATCACAGGAGGCATAATAGGGAATTATTCTGTTTTTCAGCACACAGATGGCTTCCTGTTCAGTAATTCCACAGTATAAAAAATTACCATAATTTTGTTGATACATTTGATGTCAGTGCCCTATCCTAAGGCCCCCGTCACCCCAATGATCCCTGTTGTCCCAACCCCAACACTACCCCTACCTTTGAATGAGTCTTTCAGGTAACAGTAGTCCCACCCTAATACTAACCCTCCCTGTAACCCTCACACTAATTCCTTCCAATAACCTTAACTAACATGTGCTGTAGCCCTAACATTAACCCTTCCAGTGACCTTAAAACTAACCCTCCTAGTAACCCTAAGGCTAACCCTTCCAGTGACCCCAACACTAACTCACCCTGTAACTCTATGACTAACCTTCCAGTAACTCACTGTACCACTAACACGCTCTGTACCACTAACACAAACCTTTCCAGTAGCCCTAACATTAACCTGAACACTAACCCTCCCTGTAACCCTAAAGTTAACCCTTCCAGTAACCTTAACACTAAAGATCCCAGTAACCCTACGGCCAACTCGTCCAGTAACCTCAGTACTAACCCTCCCTGTAACCCTAAGACTAAGCTTCTGGAAACTATAACACTAACACCCTCTGTAATACTAACACAAACCTTTCCAATAACACTAACATTAACCAGAACACTAACCCTCCCTGTAACTGTAAAGTAAACCCTTCTAGTAACCTTAATACTAAAGATCCCAGTAACCCTAGGTCCAACCTGTCCAGTAACCTCAATACTAACCCTTCCCGTAACTCTAATGCTGCGTACACATGATCAGACTTTCCGCCAAAAAAACGTGGATTTTTGTTCGAAGGTTGTTGGCTCAAACTTGTCTTGCATACACATGGTCACACAAATGTTGACCAACAATTACGAACATGGGAACGCGGTGACGTACAAGACATACATCGAACTGAGAGAAAGGAAGTTTAATAGCCAGTGCGGCTCCTTCTGCTTAATTCCAAACATGCATGAACTTTTGTGCAACTGACTTGTGAACACACGATCAGACTTTCCGACAAAAAAGTTTTGTTGGCGAAAAATTTGAGAACCTGCTATCAAACATTTGTTGGCAGAAAGTCCGACAGCAAATGTTCGATGGAGCATACACACGGTCGGACTTTCCGACAACAAGCTCACATCCAACATTTCCCATCGGAAAATCCGACTGTGTGTACGCTTCATAAGACTAACTAGACCATAACACTCTCTGTAACACTAATGCCCTGTACACACGGTCGGACTTTGTTCAGACATTCCGACAACAAAATCCTAGGATTTTTTCCGACGGATGTTGGCTCAAACTTGTCTTGCATACACACGGTCACACAAAGTTGTCGGAAAATCCGATCATTCTGAACGCGGTGACATAAAACACGTACGTCGGGACTATAAACGGGGCAGTGGCCAATAGCTTTCATCTCTTTATTTATTCTGAGCATGCGTGGCACTTTGTCAGTCGGATTTGTGTACACACGATCGGAATTTCCGACAACGGATTTTGTTGTCGGAAAATTTTATAGCAAGCTCTCAAACTTTGTGTGTCGGAAAATCCGATGGAAAATGTGTGATGGAGCCTACACACGGTCGGAATTTCCGACAACAAGGTCCTATCACACATTTTCCGTCGGAAAATCCGACCGTGTGTACGGGGCATTACACAAACCCTTTCAGTAACCCTAATGCCACATTTTATTTTTTGCGCTTTACACAAAAAAAGAAAATTTTGAAAAAAAAACAATATTTTTTGCTATAATAAATATCCCCAAAAATGCTTTTAAAAAACTAATTTCTTCATCAGTTTAGGCCAATATATTCTTCTACATAGTTTTGGTAAAAAAATTGCAATAAGAGCACATTGATTGGTTTGCACAAAAGTTATAGCGTCTACACACTATGGGATAGAATTATGGCATTTTTATGGCATTTTTAAATTTTTCTTTTACTAGTAAAAAAACTACATTGCGACGGACAGATCGGACACTTTTGACACATTTTTGGGGCCATTGACATTTATACAGCGATCGGTGCTATAAAAATGCACTGATTACTGTTTAAATGACACTGGTAGGGAAGGGGTTGACACTAGGGGGCGATTGAGGAGTTAAATGTGTGTACCCTCAGTGTGTTCTCACTGTATGGGGATAGGACTGAGTAGGACAGGAGACATATCGCTGTTCCTACTTACTAGGAACAAACAACGTCTCCTCTCCTCTGACAGCACAGGGATTTGTGTGTTTACACCAGTGTTTCTCAACTCCAGTCCTCAAGGCGCCCCAACAGGTCATGTTTTCAGGATTTCCCTCAGATGAAATGGCTGTGGTAATTACTAAGGCAGTAAAACTGATCAAATCACCTGTGCAAAATAATGGAGAGCCTAAAACCATGACCTGTTGGGGCGCCTTGAGGACTAGAGTTGAGAAACACTGGTTTACACACACGAATTCCGTGCTGGCGCTCGTGCACTTGATCGCGCATGGCTGGTGGCGATCGCGACCGCTGGCCACTTGCATCGGGTCCCCCGCCGTGCAGCTCTTAAAGCAACCCTGTACCCGTATGGGGTTTCGCGCAGGGGAGCCATTCTTCTCCCGAAATTACACGTGAGCCCAATCAGGAACCGGTTAAACCAGGGGTCTTCAAACTATGGCCCTCCAGTTGTTCAGGAACTACAATTCCCATAATGCCTAGTCATGTCTGTGAATGTCAGTTTTTTTACAATGCCTCATGGGATGTGTAGTTCTGCAACAGCTGGAGGGCCGTAGTTTGAGCATCCCAGGGTTAAACCATAGCATCTTCACCTCTCCTTTGTTGAGATATCAAAGACCAACCTTCCTACACTGAAACATCTAGAATCAAATTTTCCCAATTTACATTTTGTTGCCTCTTTTTGTTTCTAGTGGCAGTTCATACAGAGCAACGGGCTGCTAATTACAGTGGTATAGATATTAGATAGATACATTTTGGTTTCTATACCCTTTCAATACCACAGTCAAGGTTCTCTTTCTCCTCGGAGGCCAATGACGAAGGTGTTACGATATGGTTTCTAAGGGTTCATCTCAACTTAAAATAAGGTAAGAATGCTGTGCTCTTTCTATGGGCTCTCTGCTGTCAAAAAAGAAAAAGTTTCAACTGAAAAATTGAAAGTTTGGATTGACCTTATGAAGAGCAATATTTAAGCAGTGAAAGGTTAAAGAAGGGCTATGATGGGTGTTTCTGCAGTAATCAATAGATGAACTAATAAAATGGCTACTTCTATAGTCCATGAGTCAGGTTCTGTTGAGGGTCAAGGAGTTCATCAGCCTCGTAACCTTTATCCTTTGTTTTTTACCTTTAAGATCTTCACACTTGTATTATCATTTATATTTTGATTTGAATGTAGTATATAACTGACACTTTAATTAGGTTCATGACCGAGCTGGGGACACTTTTCATTATCAATCCATTTTTGGTCCGTCATGGAGGAACGTCCACCCAAAAGAATTATGACACTGATAGCGATGCAAGGTAGATGTATGGATTCTGAAGACTGTGAAAGCCTTTTAATTCTCTCAAATGTTATTCTGTGGGATGCTGAATCTCACAAACAAGGTTCCACTGATGAGCAACCAAGCTCTTTAAGTTGTACAGTGCCTTGAAAAAGTATTCATACCCCTTGAAATTCTTCACATTTTGTCATGTTACAACCAAAAACGTAAATGTATTTTATTGGGATTTTATATTATAGACCAGAGATATGCAATTAGCGGACCTCCAGCTGTTGCAGAACTACAAGTTCCATGAGGCATAGCAAGACTCTGACAGCCACAAACATGACACACAGTGGCAGAGGCATGATGGGACTTGTAGTTTTGCAACAGTTGGAGGTCCACTAATTGCATATCCCTGTTACAGACCAACACAAAGTGACACATAATTGTGAAGTGGAAGGAAAATGATAAATGACAAATAAATATGTGAAAAGTATGGCGTGCAATACTTTGTAGAACTTTCGCTGCAACTCTTTTTTTGGGGATGTCTCTACCAGCTTTGCACATCTAGAGAGGGACATTTTTGCCCATATTTCTTTGCAAAATACCTCAAGCCCTGTCGAATTGGATGAAGAGCGCCTGTGAACAGCAATTTTCAAGTCTTGCCACAGATTCTCATTTGGATTTAGGTCTGGACTTTGACTGGGCCATTCTAACACACGAATATGCTTTGATGTAAACCATTCCATTGTAGCTCTGGCTGTATGTTTAGGGTCGTTGTCCTGCTGGAAGGTGAACCTCCACCCCAGTCTCAAGTCTTTTGCAGACTCTAACAGGTTTTCATCTAAGATTGCCCTGTATTTGGCCCATCTTTGCATCAACTCTGACCAGCTTCCCTGTCCCTGCTGAAGAAAAGCATCCCCACAACATGATGCTGCCACCACCATGTTTTACGGTGGGGATAGTGTATTTAGGGTGATGTGCAGTGTTAGTTTTCCCCACACATAGCGTTTTGCTTGTAGGCCAAAAAGTTCAATTTTGGTCTCATCTGACCAGAGCACCTTCTTCCACATGTTTGCTGTGTCCTCCACATGGCTTCTCGCAAACTGCAAATGGGACTTCTTTTGGCTTTCTTTCACCAATGTCTTTCTTCTTGTCACTCTTCCATAAAGGTCAGATTTGTGGAGAACACGACTAATAGTTGTCCTGTGGACAGATTCTCCCACCTGAGCTGTGGATCTCTGCAGCTCCTCCAGAGTTACCATGGACCTCTTGGCTGCTTCTCTGATGAATGCTCTCCTTGTCCGCTCAGTTTAGGTGGACGGCCATGTCTTGGTAGATTTGCAGTCGTGCCATACTCTTTCCTTTTTTGGATGATGTATTTAATAGTGCTCCATGAGATGTTCAAAGCTTGGGATATTATTTATAACCTAATCCTGCTTTAAAGTTCTCCACAACTTTACCCCTGGCCTGTTTGGTGTGTTCCTTAGCCTTCATGATGCTGTTTATTCACTAAGGTTTTCTAACAAACCTCTGAGGGCTACACATAACATCTGTATTTATACTGAGATTAAATTACACACAGGTGGACTCTATTTACTAATTAGCTGACTTCTGAAGGCAATTGGTTCCACTAGATTTTAGTTAGAGGTATCAGAGTAAAGGGGGCTGAATACAAATGCACGCCACACTTTTCATATATTTATTTGTAAAACATTTTGAAAAACATTTATCATTTTCCTTCAACTTCACAATTATGTGCCACTTTGTGTTGGTCTATCACATAAAATCCCAATAAAATACATTTACGTTTTTGGCTGTAACATGACAAAATGTGGAAAGTTTCAAGGGGTGTGAATACTTTTTCAAGGCACTGTAGCTGCGGTATAGCCTCATCCTAAAGACAAAACTACAATTGAGGTGACTGGGATCTCCAAGTTTTCCATCCAAAAAATAGAATAAGAATGCAAAGAACAGAGTCAATCTAGAATTGATAGTAGACCCTAAGCACATTCATATATTATTTGTAGTCTGTAATGGACACACTTCTGCGGAAACATATAATTTGGGATGTGACAAAGATGCTTTCACTGAAGAAGAGGAGGTACTGTATATTTTGTACACTGGAAAACCTAAGGCAGGCCGTACATTAATCAGTTTTTTTTTTTCGTTCAACCAATGGTGAATTACCCCATGTACTTGATATGGAAGGGGGAATCACTCCCACTAAGTTATTGTATTCTGATGGAGAGACTTCCCCGCCATCAGAATACAATGATCAGTGCTGTTGGCTATAGAGATATCCAGATCATTCAAGAAAAACCCAACAAGCTGGTTGTACAAAAGTCAAATGGTATACCCATGTATGTGTCACATCTACACCTACCACAGGTGGTCAGACACTATAGCTAGCGTTTGTGTTCTTCACCTATAGTAGCCCCCTTTCCCATAAGGCAAGCAGGCCTACTGGTAATCAGTTGCCCCCAGGACTTATAAACAAAGCTATAGTGTCTGGCCACCATGCCAGAGTATGCGCAAACTAAGCAAAGAAAACAGGTTCTTGCGGTTGGCAGACAGGCAGAGTGGTTCCATGACAGTCCAAGTACAAGGCAAGCAAGGTTCAGAATCCAAAATAGCAGAGCAGGGCAGATAGGAAGGCAGGCAGCTTGGAACACATGTAACAAACACAATATCACAAGCATAAGACTGCAGGCTTGGCTGGCTTAAATCAGGTTTGGTCTCCACCCAGATACATTGGCTCATCAATCACCTTGCAGATGGATGGGTAGAGAGAATGTATCACACCCAAAACCAGGATGCTGGAATGAGCCTTTACAAGCTCCTAACAGTGTAGCCATCCTAAAATGAAACTACACTGCCTTTGAGCACCATAGCCCAAAAACACGATTTAATACATTCTTAATATTGAAAGCAAACCCCTCCCCCCCCCATCAACCCCCTCATCCACCCATGACTCCATGCTTTTTTTTTTTTTTTTGCTGAGAAATCACTTCGAAAAGCACGCCCCTAGCATTTCTGGCCATGGCCATCTTGAGTAAGGGAAGATGATTCATGTAGCATTTACTTCCTGGAATCCATCTGCCCTTAGCTCAGACATGCAGACAGGAAGGTGTGCTTAGCTGCCAAAGCCCCTCCTCCCCTGAAGACGCATGGGATGTATAACATCATTTGCCTAGGCCAGAAACCAGGAAGGAACTGAGGAAATAAAATTAAAAAAAAGGATAAATCAAGTAAATATGATATTTTATATGATGTGATATATTTTCCTATCTATTTATACTAATGCTAGCAGAATAAGGATTAAAAATAGTCAATGTTGATTGGGAGAATGAAGTTCTATTTTAGATCCAGCATCCAATTATAATCCAGCAAAGTCTTATAAGAGCGGTTCAAACACTGATTGGTTCTTGAGGGAGCTTTACCAGCTAACAATATTAGGTAAGGTTTATAGTTATGTTTGCAAGACTCAACTCCTCTTCTCAACTTCTTCATAGAGATCTAGAAAAGAAGTTAAAGGGTCAGTCTACCTAATACTGAGAATTACGTTACCAGGTACTTTCTTATAACTCTCAGGGATTCCGTTGATGAGACTCCTACACTTAAGTTCCTGGAATTCTGCCTGGAGCCATTATGAAGGCCCCCACTCTTTCTGTTGAAGCTTGTATTGATGTTATATTACGGAGAATGCAACAGAATGAACTGGGCCACACAAATACAAGAATTGAGAAGAAATATCTACAAAGGAGAGGAATTCCTCTGTGACCAAGACTCCCCAATGGAAGGCTTACCTTCACCTTTGGTCTGGTGACAACTAAAAAATTGGATTTTCCATCACTTTTTGGTGGTCACCAAGACAAATAAAGAAGATGAAACTCCCTAATGGGGAAGCAGACAGCAGTTGGCTGGGGATCTATTCCTTTTCCACTCAGTTTGGGCAAAACACATACTTTAACTAAAATATAACTTTCGGATGGACTGACCCCTTAAAGGAAGCTTGTCATTTATTTTTATTTTCCTGCTCCCCTTTCCTCTCACTTGATCAAATTCCAAATTACATATTTAAAGAAAATGTTTCTGCTTTCGATACATACTGTACCTTATATTGTATCCACTGACATCATCACTGGATTTCTGCACTTCTCCATTCAGTGCAAGGAGATCATGGCTGGTGGAAGGGGCTGGCAGGGTGCTGTACTTAGCTCACCCACTGCTGTCATGCAGTCAGTGCAAACATTAAAATGCCTGGATGGGTGGTTGTCAATCTAGAGTAGGGGCTCTTCCAACTTTCTAAACAATTGGCCAATTTACTGTCTTTCAGGGATAGTAAGGGGCTGGACTGTGGCCTGTGGGAGTAGAAAAGGTCCCGACGTCAGCAGGAAAAATCAATGCTTCATCTTTGGTGTCAGGGGGAGGATTCTTGCCCTATCAATGGTGTCATTGGAAGGATTCTTGCCCCATATTTGGTGTCATTAGGAGGATTCTTGCCCCATCTTTGGTGTCATTGGGAGGATTCTTGCCCCATCTCTGGTGTCATTGGGCCCAATTGTTGGTGTCATTGTGAAAAATTGTGCCCCATCATTGGTATCATTTGAAGGATTCTTGCCCCATCATTGGTGTCATTGGGAGAAATTGTGTCCATCATTGGTAGGACTTTTGCCGCATCTTTGGTGTCATTGGGCCCAATTGTTGGTGTCATTGGGAGAAATTGTGCCCCATCATTGGTGTCATTAGGAGGATTCTTACCCCATCATTGGTGTCATTGGGCCCAATTGTTGGTGTCATTGGGAGAAATTGTGCCCCATCATTGGTGTCATTGGGAGGATTCTTGCCCCATCATTGGTATCATTGGGCCCAATTGTTGGTGTCATTGAAATTGTGCCCCATAATTGGTGTCATTGGGAGGATTTTTGCCCCATCATTGGTGTCATTGGGAAAAATTGTGCCCCATCATTGGTGTCATTGGGAGGATTCTTGCCCCATCATTGGTATTATTGGGGCCCAATTGTTGGTGTCATTGAAATTGTGCCCCATCATTGGTGTCATTGGGAGGATTCTTGCCTCATCATTGGTGTCATTGGGCCCATTTATTGGTGTGCCCCATCATTGGTGTCATTGAGAGGATTCTTAACCCCATCATTGGTCCCAAATGTTGGTGTCATTAGGTCATTGGGAGGAGTTGTGCCCCCTCACTGGTGTTAGTGTAGGGGAAAATTATGCCCCATAATTCTGGGGGTCGGATAACAGCAAGCAAAGGGCCACATCCGGCCCCTGGGCCGCAGTTTGGAGACCACTGATCTAGAGAAATGGGCGTTCTGCATGCAGACCACCCTATGTAACACCAACACCACCAGAGGCTTACTAGGGACAGTCAGGCTGTGAGGGAAAGCACTAGATGATGCTGGATGACTTCCAGCCAGGAAATGAGTCTCACTCTGCCTGACGCACTGCAGCTGCTTAGCTTACGGTGTGCAGTGAAATCAGAGTAAGCAATTTCAGTACAGAAGAGGAACCTGTACAACTGTGCAAGACTGAAGGGAAGGCTGGAGGTCAGCTTGAAACTTGTACTTACTTCCCTTCAGCTCCTGAAAACAACAGTAGAGGTGACAACTTACTCGGTTAGATGTCACTTCCACTGTTGCCCTGATGAGCTGAAGGGAAGTATCAACTCCCCCACAACCCAGCCCCCTCTTGTATTATCGCTGAAATGGCATTCGACCCATGACTGCTGGAATCTGTTGGCTTGCTACAGGCAGTACATCTTCCTTCAGGGTAGTTACTTCCGACCCATTCTTGTCCGTGTAAACTAGATTTATATGTTATTCAAACTTCTTATTTGCTTCAGTACATTGCCATTTTTATCAGTTCTCTCATATGCCTCTGTTTCCAAATATTTTCTTCGTTTTACAATCTATCAGCCTATTTTATGTCTCATAATTATTACAAAGTTCATTTGATGTGGCCCATTCACAGGGTAATCTGTGCAATAAGCACAGTCGTATATCTGTTACGAGGGTGGAAAAATTAAGACTAGAAGGTCATACGTTTGAGAATTGTGATTAAGTTAATTAGAATTCTCTGGCATTCCAAGCCACTGATAATGCGGCTAGCTTGTAAAGCAGGTTCCATCTAATGCACAATCCATCTCTCTCTCCGGTAATATTGCAGATAATAACCATGGTTCAGTTATGCTACAACAAGTCACATTTAGCATACAGGATACGGGACCTAATCATTGAAAGCGTTTCAGATGGAGTTTTATGGTCTTTTTTCATTTTTTAACATATCATTAAATGCACTCAGTTTAAAGTAAACCTGTGCTGGCCCAAAAGAGGTTAAACTAACTTCATCCTGGAAGAGTAGACACCATCCAGTGCCCACATATCGCTCCCAATCCGTATACACAAGAAGGCAAGTCTGGAAGTCTTCTTCTCAATAACTTTTTTGAGGCAAGTAGTGAAGACCCAACCATCTCTCTCCTCCACGTGAACTAGTGTCTTCACCACTTGGCCTAGTAAGGTTCTCAAGAAGAAAAGGATTTGTGGTTTGTGGTTACCTTCTTGACTTTGCCTAATAAAGGTCTCAAAAAAAAAAAAGATTTGTGGTTTTCTGCCTTACCTTCTTGTGTACGTTGTTTGTAGGAAGTAACAAAGCTTGGCGCTTAGCCGGCACCAATGTCTGGAGTGTGAGCCAATTGAGGACAATGGAGCATAGTCATGGGCACTTATCATCCCCAGTCACTTCTAAGCGCATTCATTGCTCAACTTCAGCCAACGCTTTTCTTTTCTTTTGGATAGAGAAGGGTTAGAACTGCTGTCAGGTTTTTATTTGTTCTAAAGCAGGTGTCTCAAAACTTTCTAAGCAACGGGCCAGATTAGTGTCCTTTAGACTTTAGAAGGGTCAGAATGTTGCCAGTTGAAGTAGAAAATGCCTCATACTTTTGAAAATATAGTGTATTTACAAGGGGTTGGTGGTAAGATATGTGAGGTTTTAGGGTGTCTTTAAGTTTTGTTACATTGTGAGTTACATGCATGGGATGCTTTGTACATGTATTGTGTGTCATTCATAATAAAGTATTGTCTTATTTCACTCAATTTTGTGGTGCGGACAATTGTTTAGGGGTCCTACTTTTGTGTGTTTTATGTAGTATATACGGTAGCCCCGTCTGCACACACTAGTGGTATTATTGGCTCTTTAGGTGTTCCTTTGATGTGGTGAACCTTCTCTTCCAATATCTTTATGTTTTTATTGTTGTGATCAGAGTTTGGAGATGTCTCTTTACTTCCTGTAAAGACAGGAAGTGATTGAGATCTCTGCAGCAGGGAAACAGACAAAAATGAAAACATTTCTCAGTGGAGTAGGGAAGGATTCGAACTTCTAACAGTGTTTTTATTGCTATAATTCAAAAAAAGCCACGCTGATAAAAACAATATGCATCAAGTGACATAAATAGAAGAATCATATGTAAATCTTCATAGAAGTGCAACTAATAGTATAAATAATAGTCCCAAAAAGTGAAAGTAGCAAGAATAGTCCTAAACGGTGCATAAATGGCTGCATGAGAGTCTTGATCCACAGAAAAGATTAGTGTTGGAAATATCTCGACTCCTCAAGTGCTCCACCACCTTGTGTATAGTAAAACTCTTACCAGAGCAAGTGGTCTCTTTAAAATATAAAGAGTCAGATGCACTTGTGTATCCGTATGGTCTCCTCTTGGGCTAATGTGCCTCTTCCGGCACATTATCATGCTTTGGACAGCCAAAACATTTTTTAAAAGTCGGGACAATCTTTAGTCCCACAAAGTTTGCTCAAAAACAAAAAATATCATAGGCGAGACTTTACATTTGACCTGTATAGATGCACATTTCTAATTGGGGCCACCATGCATGCTCATTTAGCCCTTGTTTCAGTGGCATTCAGATTGTCTTGTTGCTCTATGTCATATGACAAATAACATGACAATGGGAGAGATCTATAACAGACTGGAGGTCTGAATAGGGGACCTACGTGATAGAAGGATTTAGCAAGTAATGATTATTGTATGTTGTCAAACATTTGTGGAAACCTGACCATAATACCTTCACGAGAAAGTTGTACACTCACACTATTCTGAACCATGGCCATTCATATGGGGTTAGACCTCCCCCCTCTGGCCTTCACTCTTCTTGGAAGGCTTTCCACATGATTGTAGAGTGTGTCTGTGGAAATTTGTGCTCATTAAGCCAAAAGAACATTTGTGAGGTCAGTACTGATGTTGGATGAGAAGTCACAGGCTCACAACTGGTGTTTCAAGTTATCGGAAAGGTGATCAGTAGGGTTGAGGTCAGAACTCTGGGAATGACACTTCCGTTCCTCCACACCAACCTCATCAAACCATGTCTTTATGGAGCTGACCTTGTATCTAGGGACACAGTAAGGCTGGAGCAGAAAAGGGCCTGCCTCAAACTGTTACCACAAGGTTGGAAGCCCACAATTTCCTAAAATGTCTTTGTATGCTGGCCTAGAGGCCAGGGGACTGCTCTTGCTTGCCCTAATGGCTATCGCCATTTCCAATGGGGTTGTTTGTTACAATGACAACTGTCAATTCATCTCACTTTGGAGAGATTCCCTCACTTCCTTCTGTCTCCATAGCAGATAGTGAGGAGAAACTCCACGCTGAAGACATAGCAATTAAAATCTGACAAATGTCCTAATTCTTTCCCATTCTTATAAAGATTTTTTTTTTTTGCAGATTTATGTTTCGTTTATCCCAATTTTCTCCATTGGATAGATTTCCCCTTACTTCTTGTCCCAATACAGAACAGAGCAATAAAAACCCAACCCCGGTTTTAACCATTGTAATACTCCAGGGGTTTCCAAACTTTCTAAATAAAGGGCCATTTTACTGTCCTTCAGACTTTAGGGTGGCCGGACTGTGGTCAGTGGGATTAGACGTTTTTTCTACCATCAGTGGGAGTAAACAGTGTCATCTCTATGGTGTAAGGTGGTAAAATAGTGCGCCATAGTTGGTGTCAGTGGAAGAAATAGTGCCCCATTGTTTGTCAGTGGAAGGAATTATGGACCATTGTTGGTGTCAGTGGGCAAAATAGTGTCTCGTATCAATGGGATGAATCGTGCCCAAGGCAAGCAAAAGGACACATGTCTTCCCCAGGCCGCAGTTTGGAGACCACTGTTCTACTCCATGCAAAACTAGAAAAATGTATTTGGCTGAGGATTTTACATTTTACTTTAAATCTCAAATTTAAAGTGTTATTTTACATCTCAAAAATAATGAACAGGCCAGAACCTCACAGCCTCCAACTAACTGAAAACATTTAACTTGGTTACATTTGGCCCTATGGATACAATAAAAAAATACTCAGCTGGCATTTCTTGTACTTGTATTAAACTATCAATCTGCAGCAGCTGGAAAATGCATGGAGGGGAAGAATAGATTGGATCACGTCCACTCTCTACAAATTACACTTATCAAATGCCACTTCCACCCAAAAAAATGTGAAACATGCTTCTTAGTAAGATAAAGTTGAGCAGTTCAACTTTTTTGAATTTGTGATATTTTTTTTTTCGTTTTTTTTTATAATCTCTTGTTTCATATTTCATTTCCCCTCATCGCTTTACCAGTATGAAATAAAAAGGAAGACTCAATAAGATGCATTGACAAAACAAAGTGCAACAACTTGCAAAGTAATAGAACTCAATGAAAAAGTTACCGGCGGTCATGTATATCGATAGCTCAGTCCGGTCCGGTGATGTATCGAAGGCTTGCAAAAGGGAAAAATGGTTGCTCGCTGCTCCCCCTTACTTATTTCCATGCAGCCCCTGAAAATCATATTACTATATGTGTATTTTTCTCCGCAGTGGCCGGTGAGTTGCCGGGCTTCATTTATCAAAGTGGGAGAAGTGAGGCGCGCATAAGAGGGATGAAGATTCGTCCGCCTTTTCATAGCAAACATTAATCAGCTGCAAGGTTGTTACGTTTGCTTCATCTGTTATAAAACCAACTCATTCTTTGCACCCCAGCAGTACACGCTGTATCACAGCCATATGTGGAGACTGTAATATGGAAACGGATGGTCGCAGTTATATATAAGGACCAGAAGACCTGGGAAGGCCGGCTCACCTTCCATAATTTGCATATTAAATGGCAACCATGCAATCAAATGTCCTTATTAGAAGAAAGTTGAGTTTGATTGGCTGCTATGAGTTAGTGTGGCAATTGATGGGTATATCTGCCCCCCGAGAGCAATAGATGGCAATGGATTTCGCTGGAAATTTATTTTCTTGTTGTTTCAACCCAAGCGATAATTTTCCAACATGTCAAAAAAACTTTCTGTGTGATAACTCAAGTTTAGACTCTTTGGGGTATTTACTAAAGGCAAATAGACTGTGCATTTTACAAGTGCAGTTGCATTCTGCAAGTGCAGGTCCTCCAGAGCTTAATGAATGAGATGAGGCTTCATTTTGCCAAGAATACCCAATCACATACAAGGAAAAATTAAAAAAACAGCAATTTTGCTTGCAATTGAGTGGATGATGGAAGTCAGCAGAGCTTAAAGGATAACTAAACGTTCAGTTTAAAAAAAAAAAAAAAAAATGTCATACTTACCTCCTCTGTGCAGTTGGTTTTGCACAGAGTGGACCCAACCCTCCTCTTCTGGGGTCCCTCAGCGGTGCTCCTGGCTCCTCCTCTTCTCAAGTGCCCCGTTGGAGAAGCGCTCTTCCTCGGGCCACCCGTGCGGGTGCGCTCCCGTGTCCTGCTGCTGCATCCATTGACACAGACAGCAGGACTCTGCTCCGCGCCCCCCCCGGCTCCCGCGTCATTGGATTTGACAACAGTGAGAGCCAATGGCTGCGCTGCTATCAATCTATCCAATCAGGACCTGAGACACCAGCTGCAGCAGGTGTGCTTGTCCCCGGCGCAGGAATGATCGGGCTCAGGTAAGTAAAAGGGGACTCTGATGGGCTGGTGCACTACAAGAGAAAAACTGCGAGGCTTTACAACCCCTTTAATCTCATTTACTAAGCTTTGGAGCAACTTCACTTGCAAAGTGCACAGTCTAATTGCCTTTAGTAAATTAACCCCAATTGTCACTCTGGGGTTGATTTACTAAAGGCAAATCCACTTTGCACTCCAATTGTACTAAAAGTGCACTTGGAAGTGCACTTGGAAGTGCAGTCGCTGTAGATCGCTGTAGATCTGAGGGAAAGCTCTGAAATAAAGGGAAGCTCTGCTGATTTTATCATCCAATCATGTGCAAGCTAAAATGCCGTATTTTATTTCCCTTGCATGTCCCCCTCGGATCTACAGTGACTTTCTTTTTAAGTGCACTATCAAGTGCACTTGCAGTGCACTTGGAGTGCAAAGTGGATTTGCCTTTAGTAAATAACCCCCTCTGTTTTTTAACTCCCACAGAGTCAAGTTCTTCAGAGTGATGACAGGGCCGGTGCTACCACTAGGCCAACTAGGCAGCTGCCTAGGGCGCACTGCTGCCTGGGGCGCCTGGCCACTGGTGTTCTTATTCTCTTCTCTTTGCAGCAAGCACCTAAGTCTCAGCATTAACAGGCAGCCGCCACTCTGTTCGCATATAGTGTCAGAGGCGCAGTGGCCTGTGTCTGTGTCCCAACTCTCAAATGAATGGAAGCAAGCAAACATTAATTTATGGGCACTGGTAGGCTGCACTGATGGGTGCTGGTGAGGCTGCATTTGATGGGCGCTGGTGAGTTTGCATTTGATGGGCGCTGGTGAGGCTGAATTTGATGGGTGCTTCATTAAAAAGGTGGGGTATACATGGGCAGGGCAAAGGGGGTGGAGTCAGGGGTGGAGCCAGGGGGGGGGCGGAAAAATTAGGTTTTGCCTAGGGTCAAAAATCCTTGTACCAGCCCTGAGTGATGGTAACATTAGATGCCACATCTACACTTTGTGCATCATCGTTGCCCTTTAGTCTGGGTTCACATATGTTTGATTTGGATGGGGGGGAGTGTGACGGCTCTCAATGGAGCCAGTTCACATATGTCCGCGGCGGCCGAGGTCCGGATTCCAAAAGGTTCCTGTGCGTGTTTGGCTCCAATTTAGGTGCAAATTCAGGCAAACATTCGGACCTGATTCGAACCTGAACCGGTGACCAGGAATGTACCGGACCCTAGGTTCCAAACCCCAGCTGGACATATGCGAACCCAGCCTTACCGAGCATTATAGAATAGGCTTTTTAACCTTGTGCCCAATGCAGGAGCCAATAGTTTCTATTTTGGAAAAGAACCAGGAAATTTTGGCAAAAGTTCATCATTTGGTGAAATGCATTGGTGTCATTAGTCTATATAAGCCTTTCTCAAGTAATTTTTTCCGGTGCCTACATGGCAGCATACCAATGATAGATCTCTGGATGTAACCCCTCCCTCAGGACCACTGAGTAGCATAAAAAAGAAAGAACTTAGACCCCTAGTATTCTGCTTTATTTTTCATCATACCGAATATTCCCAGTAAAGTGAGCAACACACTTTCCTAAAACATTACCGAATTGATCCTGGCACCTTGACAAGGGTGGAGTTTGGGAGAAGGACCATCCAAGCTTCTCTCTTCCTTACAATAAATTGATTTTTGAGCACCAACCCATCCTGTCAGGTAGTTACCTATCACTGGTATACTGCCATGTACCAGGTAAAATTGAAAATGATATCAAATTCTTACCTTAATTTTCCTTTCCTTATGCTTATCCAAAGTGACAAAAATATAAATACAGCGCTCACAGGCAAAGACCCATGATAGGTAAAAGCAAAAACATAAAGTCCATATAAAACTAAAAAGTGCTTCACAAATAGTGTGCAAAATTGCAGAAAATGCTTCACATCTGGTGTGCAAAAAGTGCAGAGAAAATGTTGCAGATGAATTTTCAGGCGTATCGAGACACCCCCACATGTGTCCCCACTCACCAGATCACGGTGACACCCAGCTTTTCAGTCTGGGAGTCAATGCAAGCTTATAACAATATCCAGAGAATGTCACAGGATGGCAGATTCACCGATGAGATGATAAACGATCCTTCCACAATAATACTCAGCCATACAAGTACACAAAAGGAAGAAAAGGGGGACCAATAGTGAAGTATGCTAAGATAGAAAATTGATTGCGCATAAAAGGTTATACTTACAAAAGTAAGTTAAAAACAGGCATTGGAATAGTCAGAGGATGCAGCAAACACTGTTGTAAGCGTTCCTACGAGACCGGAAATTAAGTCAGTCGTGGCGGAAGTACATCGCGTCAATGCATTTCGCCCTCCCACAGGGCGTCATCAAAGGACCTAACTTCCAATTGGAACTGACTGCCTTATATCACAAGAGAGAGAAGTAAACTTCCCTTCCTCCACCAATCAGATCGGCACAGCGGCCATTTTGTTGGTTAGGAAATCATGTCGCCCCCATGGATAGAGCACACTCCATATGAGGGACTAAACCGCCATGACATTGGTTGGATATACCTCACCATGATTAGACATCAGTTCCGGTGTCGTGGGAACAACTGAAAACATAATTACTCCAATGCTTTAATATACAAAAAATGTAATAAAAATCACAAATGGCAAAAAACAATAAAATAAAAATAAGACAAAAAATGAAAAATAATGACAAAATAAAGAAATTTTAAAATGAAAAAAATAATAAAAAATGAAAATAAAAATAAATAAAAATAAAAGTGAAAATTAAAAAAAATAATAATAAAAGTAAAAAAATAAAAAATGAAATTAAACAAAATAAAAATAAAATAAAATAAACACATACATCGCACACTCACGATCCCTACCCTCAAGGAGCTCACTATCCAAGGTCCCCAAACTCACATCCATATACTATGGCCAATTTTTTGGACAGAAACCAATTAACCTACCAGCATGTCTTTGGAGTGTGGGAGGAAACCGAAGTACCCGGAGGAAACCCACGCAGGCACAGGGAGAACATGCAAACTCCAGGCAGGTAGTGTCGTGGTTAGGATTCGAACCAGCGACCCTTTTTTTTTGTTACTGCTAGGTGAGAGTGCTAACCACTAAACCACTGTGCTGAATGAAAATTAAAATAAAAATGAAAAAATAAAATAAAAAATAAAGCATAAAAAATAAAGAATAAAAATTGAAAAATGAATGAAAAATGAAATAAAATTGAAAATAAAAATAAAAAAAGGAAAAAATTGAAAAAATTTAAATAAAAAAATGTATGCATAAACCTAACCAGATCAATAAATATGATTAAAAATTAGACAGGAAGCAATTAAGATCTAGTTCAATGTTGAACCCCAGAGGGTTAATTGTCCTCAATCGATGAATCCACTGAGTCTCATTACGAGAGATGGCTCTCTTGAGATTACCCCCTCTCCAATGGGCTTCAACTCAATCAATACCACAAGGGGTGAGACTGCTGGGATCCCTACCATGAAATAACCTGAAGTGGTTAGACAAGCTGTGGTGTTTGAAACCCTTTTTTATCTTGTTGACATGTTCACGTAAACGAACACCCAATGCTCTGGTGGTCCTACCCACGTACTGTAGTCCACAAGGACAAGACAGAAGGTACGTGGGTGGTCCCACATGTAATAAACTTATTGATCTTAAAGGACTCACCAGAGGAGTGGGATGTGAACTCAAGTGTCTTTCTTACTCTATGTTTAGAAGTTCTACACATTACACATCTCCCAGAGCTGAAAAAACCAACTTGGTCCGGAAAGGTGGCAGTCTTCCTGGGGGGATCAACTACATTAGGTGCCAACTTCAGCCATAAAGTAGGAGGTTTCGTGTAGATAAACAAGGGTTTATCAGGTAGGGTTTTAGAGAGATCGTTATCCTTCAACAAAAGATGCCAATGCTTATGATTAATTTTTTCTACTTGTCTATATTGCCAGGTGAAACTTGTCATGAAAGCAACTCCAAAGTCTCCCTCGTTTACCTCTCTTTTCTTAAAAAGGTCATCTCTGTTTATATTCCTTACTGAGAGCAGGGTTTTATTCATCTCTCGTGGGGTGTAACCCTTTTCCAAGAATCTATCAAAAAGGACCCTCGACTGTGAATCAAAATCTTCTAACCTGGCGCAATTGCGCCTGACTCTCATGAATTAGCTCTTGGGGATGGAACTAAGCCATTGAGGATGGTGGCAGCTCCCCAAGAGAATATAACCGTTACGATCAACTTCCTTAAAAAAGGTTTTGGTGGACAATTGATGATTATCCTTAAAAATTATAAGGTCAAAGAAGTTAATACTCTGATTGTCAGAAACTGTTGAGAAAGAAATACCATATCTGTTCTCGCCGATTTATGACAAAAACTGTAAAAACGACTCTTTTGATCCTGCCCAAACAATGACAATGTCATCGATGTAACGCTTGTAAAAGTTGAGCTGAGGTAAGTTGCTGCCAAAAATGGCATCGTTTTCCCAGTGACTCATAAAAATGTTTGCCACTGAGGGGGCATATTTGGCCCCCATGGCCACTCCCCTTTTCTGTCTAAAAAACTGTTTGTCATGCCAGAAAAAATTATGACTCATGGCTAGATCTAAATCATGTATCAAGAAATCTTTTTGTTTATTTTTCATTTTGGTGTTATTTAAAGCCCATAGGGAGTTGACATCAATACTGACCAGAAGATGCTCATCACTGACCTAAATCCCCAACAATAATTGCATAAGATCTTTCAGATAGGTTGGGCAGCTCTGTGCCAATCATTGTAGAAAACTGTCCAGGTATTCACCAATTCTGGAGAACAACAAATCCATCCCACTTACAATTGGTCTTCCGAGTGGTTTGGATGGATTCTTATGAATTTTGGGCAATTGGTAAATTACCGATACCCTTGGAGCATCAGGTATTAAGTACCTGGCCTCGTTCTTAGTAGGAGTTTTTTTTCTTTCTTGGAGTTCTACTAAAATGCTTCTTAATATTTATTTTTCTCTTAAACTTCTGAAAGTCAATAAAAATATCAAATTTGTTAGGTTCCTTGTCAGGAGCAAATTTGAGGCCCAACTCTTTAAGCTCGTCTAAAGTGAAAGTGGCATCACTAAGATTAAAAATACCCCGCATTAAGTCTCTCTCTTTCTTTTTCCTTTTGTCTCCTCTGCAACCTCCCTGTTTACCATGCCTGGTTCCTCTCTGTGCTGTCTGGGGGGTACCATAGGAAACCAAGGTTTCCAATCCCCCCTCCATTGGGCTAGGGATGTGAGCCTCTTCTCCTCCCTCTGGGGTGCTGGCCCCTCCCCCTCCAAGGAGGGCCACCGTACCCCCTTTTTTGAAAATCCCCCCCCCCCCGTGGTTGGTGCCAGGGTATCCTCTCTGTGCCCTTCGAGATGGACCACCTCTGGTACGGGGTGAAGCCCAACCTGGGCTATTCCAACCGCGATCATAATACTCCGGCTGGCTATAACCCTCAGGAGAATAGTAATCGTCTTGTGGTAAATATTCATATCTATTATAGACAGAAACTCCATAGGAATTAGAATCAGCATGGGATCTAACATCATTAGTACTCGTTGTGATGCCTGTGGAGTTAAATTAATATAACCTAATAAAGTGTAGAGAGTTGGAGGAAAAGTCTCTCGATCCTCAACTGAGGTCACATGAGTGGCTTCTTCCACCAATATGGCATCCTGCCATTTATACACTTTATTCTTTTTGTAATCATTGGTATCCCTCACATATTTTTTCATCTTTTTCTTTTGGGCTTCCTTGTCGACCTTACCGTCAAAGTCCTGTAAATGTTTCATTTTTTTTCTTTGAAATCAGCTGAACCTTCTAAAAGTAACAGTTTAATTTTCACAGCATTAATATTGGGTGTTCATTTACGTGAACATGTCAACCGGATAAAAAAGGGTTTCAAACACCACAGCTTGTCTAACCACTTAAGTTTATTTCATGGTAGGGTTCCCAGCAGTCTCACCTTTTGTGGTAATGATCGAGTTGAAGCCCATTGGAGAGGGGGTAATCTCAAGAGAGCCATCTCTCGTAATGAGACTCAGTGGATTCATTGATTGAGGACGATGAACCCTCTGGGGTTGAACATTGAACTAGATCTTAATTGCTTCCTGTCTAATTTTTAATCATATTTTTCGATCTGGTTAGGTTTATGCATACACTTTTTTATTTAAATTTTTTCCATTTTCCTTTTTTTTTATTTTTATTTTCAATTTTATTTCATTTTTCATTCATTTTTCAATTTTTATTTTTTATTTTTTATATTTTATTTTTTCTTTTGTTTTTTCTTTTTTCTTTTATTTTTCATTTTCATTTTTATTTTTATTTTATTTTATTTTTTATCTTTATTTTTATGTGTATTTTATTTATTTTCATTTTTAATTTTTTTACTTTTATTATTTTTTTCTATTTTATTTTCACTTTTATTTTTATTTATTTTTATTTTAATTTCTTATAATTTTTTTCATTTTAAAATTTCTTTATTTTTTTATTATTTTTCGTCTTATTTTTATTTTATTATTTTTTGCCATTTGTGACTTTTATTAAAATTTTTTGTATATTAAAGCATTGGAGTAATTATGTTTTCAGTTGTTCCCACGACATCGGAACTGACGTCTAATCATGGTGAGGTATATCCAACCAATGTCATGGCGGTTTAGTTCCTCATATGGAGTGTGCTCTAACCATGGGGGCGACATGATTTCCTAACCAACAAAATGGCCAATCTGATTGGTGGAGGAAGGGGAATTTACTTCTCTCTCTTGTGATATAAGGCAGTCAGTTCCAATCGGGAAGTTAGGTCCTTTGATGACGCCCTGTGGGAGGGCGAAATGCATTGACGCGACGCACTTCCGCCACGACTGACGTAATTTCCGGTCTCGTAGGAACGCTTACAACAGTGTTTGCTGCATCCTCTGACTATTCCAATGCTTGTTTTTAACTTACTTTTGTAAGTATAACCTTTTATGCGCAATAAATTTTCTGTCTTAGCATACTTCACTATTGGTCCCCCTTTTCTTCCTTCTGGGTACTTGTATGGCTGAGTATTATTGTGGAAGGATCGTTTATCATCTCATCAGTGAATCTGCCATCCTGTGACATTCTCTGGATATCGTTATAAGCCTGCATTGACTCCCAGACTGAAAAGCTGGGTGTCACCGTGATCTGGTGAGTGGGGACACATGTGGGGGTGTCTCAATATGCCTGAAAATTCATCTGCAACATTTTCTCTGCACTTTTTGCACACCAGATGTGAAGCATTTTCTGTAATTTTGCCCACTATTTGTGATGCACTTTTTAGTTTTATATGGACTTTATGTTTTTGTTTTTACCTATCATGGGTCTTTGCCTGTGAGCGCTGTATTTATATTTTGTCACTATGGATAAGCATAAGGAAAGGAAAATTAAGGTAAGAATTTGATATCATTTTCAATTTTACCTGGTACATGGCAGTATACCAGTGATAGGTAACTACCTGACAGAATGGGTTGGTGCTCAAAAATCAATTTATTGTAAGGAAGAGAGAAGCTTGGATGGTCCTTCTCCCAAACTCCACCCTTGTCAAGGTGCCAGGATCAATTCTGTCACTATGTTCAAGTGTTTAGCACTTTGTGTATAGCAGCTTCATTCATTTTTATCACCCATTTTTTCACACCATCAGCGCGAGTTTATATATTTTTATTTTATATATTTTTTTCAGTTATGCTTGTCCATGGCACCATTCAAACCCACCCATGTCATGTAAAGGTTTTACAGAGATTATCAGGGGTCCTATTTCTTTCTCTATTATGCTATTCACTGGTCCTGAGCGAGGGCTTAAAGGTGGAGCTCTTACCCTGGTATGCTGCCATGGATAGGCAACAGGAAAGAAAAAATTATGATAAGTGTTCAATATAATTTTCCATTTTCAGGTCTTTTTGAATGCCTTCTACATCCAATTCCTTGGTGAAAAATGTAGCTTACATTGGCAGTCAGTGGGAAGAATGCTCCTGTAGAAAAGTCCCGGGTCTCTCGCGGCCTAATGGTGACCTCCAGAGTCAGGGACAGCCGACATCCTTCTGTGTAGAGTGGGTTACAAGGCATGGTGGGTGTAATGCAAAGTAGATTGATGGGCGCCAGACACTTCTTGGATGCAAAGGGATTTATTGTCTCTTAAACAGAACTGTGGGAGAGAGGGTTGGGGCAAGGACACTCTTAAGTAGATGCAATGTTAATTGACAGACTCTGAGACTTCTATAGGCAGACAGCCATGCAGGGCCAGACACCACATCTGCATGAGTAGGATCGCTGTCTCCTATGGCAACAGTCTTGTAACAGTTTCTAACAAAGGTTGCAATGAATTCTTTCACTTCTCCTATTTTAGAACTTCACTTCCACTGAGCCCTCAGTCTTTCACTAGACTTACTGGTCCACTGCCAATGGATCCCCTGAGCTCTTCCAATCAAGGAATCAGTATCTTCCTCAAGCGTCACCCGCGCTTCACCGCTGGGTCCCTGGCTTGGCACTCACAGATACTCCTCAAGCTTCACCCTTGCTGACACGTTAGGTCCCTGGCTTGGCACTCCACAAGCGTCACCTTTGCTGTCCCGCTGGGTTCCTGACTTGGCACTTTCTGAAGTTTTCCCACTTCTTCACAGTTCCCGGCTGGCGAGAAGTCTGCTCTGGTACTGGCCTCGGCTTACTCACAGTGGTCTCCGGTAACAAGGTGGATGGTCCCTTAGTGGTGACAGCTTTCCTTCTATCTCCGACCACAACTGGTTACCCGGCCAGCGGAACCATTACTTCTGGTTGGACTGCCAGCCGCAGTCCCAACCCTACTCTGCTCTCTTACGTCTGGATAGGCCCTCAAACAGCCTAGCAGCCAGATGTCCCCGGAATAGGCCCAAGGCTTATGGCCTGGCATTACAAGACATGTCCACCCAGACAGCCGTCCAGGTGGCACAGAACCCCAATCACCTGACTCCACCTAACTAAATAGGCTCTCCCAGCAGGCCAAGGGACCCAAGCAAATCCCTCCCTTGTCTAGTGACAAAAGAGAGAAGTGCAGAAATTCCAGAATTTGGGTGAAATCCATTGGCCTCCTAACAATTGGCCAAGGCAACTATCACTTGGCAGATCAATTTAATAGCCACCCTGCCTAAACATCACAGTGCTACACTCCCAATTCACTCAGCTAAAAAATATGATTGTTGTCATGCTGCTGACTCTGCCAAGTGGCGTTTGCCTCTGAACTAGATGGCACCAACAGATAGGAGGTCAATCAGCCACAGCTCAAAGAACTCCTAGCAACCTCTGGAGGAACCCTAGGGTTCCACGGGACCTTGGTTGAAAATGGTTGGTCTGTATGAAGGTGGTTTTTAAGGATGCAGTGGCCTTTAAATAGCTCCTTTTTAACTAGCCTGAATCTGTTCTTGTGCCAAAACATGACACCTCTCACTAGTTCTGAATGTGACATTGGATATTGAGGAACAGATAAACCCTTTAAGAAACACTTACCGCAGCGGTAAACCTAGCACTAACTATGCTCCTTTATCAACACAGCCATGTGATTTTTTTGTCCAAGCAAATGATGGCTTAGCCATACCCATAGCAAAATATCACAAAGACTAAATGTGCATTTTTGCTGCAGAATCAAGTTCAGCACGATCACTCCGCTCATCTCTACTATTCACATTACGTAAAACCAAACTGGTCCACTGCAGAAATGAGCCCACATAGGCAAATGCCTCTTGTGTGTAAAAGTCCATTGTTTGAAATAATACAACTAATCACTAAATTCACAGGTAGACATTGTGGGCTTGATTTTACTAAAACTGGAGCGTGCTTTTTTTTTTTGGTCAGGTAACCATGAGATGCTGCATATGTGTTTTAGCACAATGCACAACGGTGAAGGGGCCCTTATAGTTTCCTCTTAATTACCATCAGCCAAAAACTGGACTGGACACAGGAACTAATCTGGGTGGTAATTCAAAGCCAGATCTTTGACATTTAAATTTAGATGGATCTTTATTATTGTTCTTTTTCAAAATCATTTAATTTGTGTTGTCCTATTTTTAGGTCACTGGACCCCCCTTTAATTCAATTTCTGTTCAAGAAGCCTACGAACAAGTAACCATTATTCGGCTTATTCATTAAACATCTGTGGATTACGTTGGCTGACATGAATTAAATTCTATCTTTATTTGAAGTTTTATATGAAATAATTATATTCTTTTTATGCAATATAGACACTCTTTGAATGTGCTGTTTTATTTGCTTCTACTTGTGGTTTTTTTTATTCCACCTTTTTCTGTTGTTGGTTCTTTTTACCCAATAATAACTTAAAGTGGAACTTAACCTGTAACAACTTACATACATTTCACTCATTTCACTCTAATGCCCCGTACACACTTTGTTCGGACATTCCGACAACAAAATCCTAGGATTTTTTCCGACGGATGTTGGCTCAAACTTTGTCTTGCATACACACGGTCACACAAAGTTGTCAGAAAATCGGATCGTTCTGAACGCGGTGACGTAAAACACGTACGTCGGGACTATAAACGGGGCCGTGGCCAATAGCTTTCTTCTCTTTATTTATTCTGAGCATGCGTGGCACTTTGTCCGTCGGATTTGTGTACACACGATCGGAATTTCCGACAACGGATTTTGTTGTCGGAAAATTTGATCTCCTGCTCTCCAACTTTGTGTGTCGGAAAATCCGATGGAAAATGTGTGATGGAGCCTACACACGGTCGGAATTTCCTACAACAAGGTCCTATCGTACATTTTCCGTCGGAAAATCCGACCGTGTGTACGGGGCATAATAATTTTGCTACTAAAATGGGTGTGTGCTTTAAATTGCCTTCAGCTTTGGTCCTGTCTCTTCTTGTTGGAGACTGCCATTTTTCTGAAGCCCAGAGCCCCTGAGCAGCAGTAAATCTTTAGGCTGTCAGCAGATCGGCCTCTAGTGGCTCTGATATTGGGCACAGTGCCTAAAAATAGGGAGTGACTGACCATGTGCAGAGCAGGGTGAGACAGTGTATTACTTGATTTTGAACAGTCTAGATCAAACTAGTGGCCCTCCAGCTGTTGCGGAACTACAAGTCCCATCATGCCTCTGCTTTTGGGAGTCATGCTTGTAACTGTAAGCCTTGCAATGCCTCAAGGAATGTGTAGTTCTGCAACAGCTGGAGGGCCCCCAGCTTGACGCCCGTGGTCTAGACACTTATTTTTAATGTATTACTTTACATAGCTATGCCTGAAAAAGGGGCCAACCTGGGGTGGTCCAGCAGGACTTAATTTTCTGACTAAAGTTCCACTTTAAGTAAGGTCTTAAAGCTGCACTCTAAGCTGTCAAGGTGTTTGCTTTGTCTCTGGAGGGTCTGATGTAGAAGGAATACTTACTTTAACACAAAGTCCCGCAGCAATGTTCCAATCCAATTCTCTCCATTGCTGGAATGTGAGCCAACCCTCAACATCCGGGGTCCCAAAACATTCTAAACAAAGGGCCAGTTTACTGGGGGGGCGCACTTTGGCCTTCGGGAGTCGATAATGACCCAGCATCAGTTGGAATAAGCAATGCCCGATCTTTGGTTTCAGTGAGAGGAATTCTGTCCCACCATTGGTAAGATTTGTGCCCCATCATTGGTGTCATTGGTAGGAATAATGCCCCATCATTGGTGTCAGTTGGAGGAATAGTGCCCCATCATTGGTATCATTGGTGGAATTGTGCATCATCACTGGTGTCATTGGGAGGAATTGTGCCCTATCATTGGTGTCATGGGTAGGAATTGTGCTCCATCATTGGTGTCATTGGGCCCCATCATTGGTGTCATTGGGAGGAACTGTGCCCCATCGTTGGTTCCATTGGGAGGAATTGTGCCCTTTTGTTGATGTCAATGAAATAGTACCCCAAGGGCCAGATAAAAAAACAAGCAAATGGCCGCATCCGGCCCCTGGACCACAGTTTGGAGACCACTGCTTAACATCATCATGTACAATATAGTTGGCCACTGGTTGGTGACTGAAGTGGTAGCATGACTGGTGTTTGCGGGACCATGGATCAGGATCAGCAGGGGAGACATTTGTGGGGCCATGGATTAAGGTAAGTAATTCTCTCTAGCAAATCTTCTCCTGGAAAAAACAAGCACTTTATTCTGCAACTGCTGGGGGAGGTGTGCATTTCATTTTTTGGCTAGCCTGAAGTTAAACTTCAAAACAGACATTAAAGTTAAATTGTTGCCTAACCATGACTATTCTTAAAAATGCCCCCTCCCTCTTACTGTAATTATGCTGCCTATTTTATATAAAAAAGATCTGTATTTTTACCATTTTTTCAGCCCACTCTGGTCCAGTCACATGATCTCACAGCTCCGGCTCCTCTGTGTCAGAGTCAACAATGGCTGGGAATTCTGGAATCGGTGACGTCACCCACAGGCACCCATAGCCCAGCTGTTGTCAATGCTCCCTCCTTTCCCCTGCAGTCAGCCACTTACTGGCACAGGGTATCCAGAGCTACAGGATTGCGTGAGCGGACTATATGGGGTAGTGTCAGGGAGCTTGTGCAACAAGTGCTAACTCTTGTACAGCAAGTGCTAAATCCCATGAGGCAAGTGTTCATCTTCATGTGCAGGCAGGTGAGCGTAGAAACCTAACCAGGTGGGCAAAGACAAGAATGAGCATGTGCATGAGCACTGGTGCACCCAGAGATCCTGGCACCCAGCGTTCTATTTAAATCCAAGGTCTGCCTAGCTTCAGTGCTGGATTGACTTCAACTCTAGTTTGTGTAACCCAAGTTCCTGGAAGTCTGCTCCCTTGTAGCTGACCAGGCTACGTCCGACACCTCTCTTGGATCACCCCTGCCAGCTTTGTCTGCTTCTCACTTGTGTTAACGACCACGGCTTGGACTTATGACCACGATTCTGCCTTGTAATTGGTACCCTGCCACCAGCTCCTGCCTGTTCCTGACCTTGAATTTGACTTTTCCCCTGTCTGCCTGGTTGCTGCTGAACATAACTTGTGACCTGACACCATACTGCTGCTGTAAGGACGTCTGTTTTTCCAAGCTCAAGTTCACTACTCCAGCCTCTTGGCACCTACGCCTTTCCACTCCCTGTTTCCATTACCAGGGGTGCTTGGATGGGAATTGCGCAAGAGGCCACCTTCGTCACCTCGGGCACCACAGTCAGGTATGTGACAGTTAGGTAGCAGGAGGTGTGAGGGGACATTTCTAAGAATAGGTAAATTAGATATAACTGTTAAGGAGGGGCGGGCTCCCTCCAGGCTCACCTCCCCTCTAACTATCCATTATAATGCATGTGCTTCCACTATGGAGGCTCTCAAAATTTAGAGTTAGGACTACAGATACTGGGGTGCCTTGACAGGGCTCTGTAGCTTACGCATGTATTTGGAAATGTGTACAGACTAAACCCCTGCTTTTAACGTATACTGTTAGACAGGACAATTGGGTTGGATAGCAGGCTGGTCGGTAAGTTGAGTTGGGAATTTCTTTGGTTTTGTTTTGCATGCATTGCCTTTCCATGTGCTCCCTGCTGCAAAGATCAGTTATAGGTGAGGGCAGTGGCCATTTTTTTTGTACTGGAAAGATATAAGTCCGTCTAGTTCAACCAATAGAATACATAAATAAATAAATAAACAAATACATAAATAAATAAATAAATAAATAAACAAACAAATAAATAGAAAACCTCAATATACAGTACCCTAGTTAGACAAGAAACCCCTACAAAACATGTTTCAATTTAGAGTACTTCAGCAGGGGTAAAAAAAAATAATATCTGATCCCTTAAAGACAGGTATTTCCTAAATCAAAAAGCTTTGGTGTTGTTACCTACAAATATTATTACCCAGTTATACTTTGTACATTTAGGAATAAAAAAATATGCAAAATCAGACTATGAGGATTTAAAAAAAATACACCTACAATGATCAACAACGAACACACTGAAAAACAACACAAATCACCTAAAGTCTACTTTTTTTTGTAGTTGTCCTGCTCATAACAACCAACTTCACTCATGTTTCTTTTTTATTTTGGATAAAGTTGAAAATGGTAAAAACCCCAATCTGTTTTTTTTGTTTTGTTTTTTTGTCAGTTGTGTTCTATTGGGGAGGTTGGGCAGATTACCTTCATTTCCTGTCCTGTAGACACAAGGCAGATGTTCCCAGATCCACCCCTTAATTAAATAAAAAATTCACAACATACAAACTTTTAGGTATCTTTGGTTTTTCATGGTTTGTAATGGGGAGTGTTTTATTTTGTATGGTGAGTTTGTTGGTTGGAGATTTGGGGGCGAGGGAGGGTATTAATGGACAGAGCCGGAGGGATTTCCATAAAAGGGAGGGAGAATCTAGGAATTATATGTATTTTATGGAGGATTTAAAATGTTTTGTAGTATGTACATTCTAGGAATGATTCACATATATGTTTTTGAATGTTATGTTATGTCTTGTGTTTATATAAAAATGTAATAAAAAGAGGTTAAAACAAAGTGAGGTAAACTTGCCCTTAAACAGTTATTACTCTTTAGAAGATTTAGAAGATTTAGAAGATTTGTCTGGGGCTAATTTATTTTTCTACTTGTATGTGAATCTTAAGATTTTGTGAACTGCTTGTTCCATCATCAGGTGCTTCCCTAGAGGGCCTTTTTTTATTTTTTAATCTTAATATATTTTTTAGCAGAGAGATTACAAAAACCATCAGTATAAAGTACAAGTACATTGCCATTCAGCATACCAATAAGCCAATGCCTATGGAATACAGAACAGTGAGAACATGCCTACTCTAGAATAGAATAATGCGGCAGAGGTATAAAAAAGAGAGAAGGGATAGGGGGAAACAAACAAACAAACAAACAGGAAAAGCATATGTAAGTCTTAGAAAATGTATGGTTCAACAAGAACTGGCTTACTTTGAGATCTTGTAGGTTGCCTATTTGTAGACCCTGGAGTTCCATAATTTTTTTAGAACTATTATGCCATTTTGGGGGAGGGGGGATTTATTACAATAAAAGATTGCCCCTGTTCCTTTTCTTTTAAAAAAAGAGACTGATTTTTTTTTTTTTTTTTTGAAAGCCTATAGCGTGCATAACACACCCAAAAAACTTCACCCGATGCCAAAAAAATGTGCACACACATAAAGAGTGGTCACAAAAAAGTGCAACGGGTACACAGACGTGCCAATTCCCTGAATCCCCCGGGGCGTTAGGCTCCAGATGGGGACAAATGTACTTTACAATGGTCTATTTGGCCAAAACCAGACAGACCCCATTCTCTGGAGGGCCTGCCAAAACAGAACCCACCCAAGTACTAGGTGAGGCTCCCCCGAAGGGAGACCCCATGAGAGAGGGCGAACTAAGCCAAAAGGCCATGTCCACCCCTTCCCAAGACTTTCAGGGCTGGCCCGAGGACCCGTATCCTTACTCGTCACACAGTGAGACAAATGTGTACAAAGACAAAAACGTGACAAACATAGGTTCCAATCAAAATAAATAAAAGAAAGTAGGGGAGGGATAGTGGAGAGGAGAGTGAAAAAGGTTGCCATTGTGTAAAACAATGACCAGGCCCTCCGGCCAGGAATGAAAAATTCCTCTGGTCCCAGCCAAAAGGCTCGGCCCAAGAGGCAGGTGCTAAAAAAAGCGTGTTCTATGGTGCAGTGACCGTGGTGCCTCAAATCAAAGTGACTGCCACTCACAGTGATTATTTGGCACCCCTGGACTGCCACTCCAGGGGCACATACTCCATAGGCTTTCAAGACCAACCCTGGCCCACAGCCTAGACCACAGCCGCCCCCACCGCAGACAGAAAAGGCATGAAGTTCAGGGAGCTTGGTGAGAGTCCTTGCCCCTAAGGCTCCACCGTCGCTCCCATCACTCCTTCCAATTTCACATTCGGGAAGATACTAACCAATCCTCCCTCCAGCACAAGGGGGCGTTCTCTTCCCGAATAACTGTCCATAGCTAGAGCTACCACAATCCAGGCTAGAAGGCCAGGGACCCGACCCTCTGGCCAGACCAAGATGCAGCACCCATCCTCACCAGGAGCACCCTTCCAGACGGCTCAGACTCAACCATTGGCCGGTCCCCAGTATCTATGGGGCAACCGGCATAGTCCCTGCTGATAACCACCCTTCCAGGCACTATAACACCATTGGATTTGCTGGCCCTCCCCAATGAGAGTGACACAGCGCCTCCTCTGGAAACTGATAAGAACAGATACTACACTTGATCTTAGCAAAAAGGCCGAGAAGCGAAAAAAGAGACTGATCCAGTAGCAAATAGTATTTATTAGAACCGGTTAAGGAGCCTTAGTGGTCCCAGGTTCCTCTTGTTGACCTGTGGAGGGAATATGGTTCGAGTTATGGTGAAACTGGTCTTTGTTATAAAAACTTTTTCGATAAACACCTCCTATATTCTCCTGATGAAGCAAATGCTCTGTTGAATCTTCCTCATTTCACTGTAGAATCAGCACCAAATAATAGAGATCAGTACCAATTAATGGAGATAGATTATCCTATAATATAATGATGTTAGACCGAATTGTGCATAACGAATAGCTGGTCATTGGTTGTTGAGGTGTTATCTATGAGGGCTTAAAGTTGCAACTCTCTCTATTAAACCTAAAAATAAAACAATATCATATTGCAGCTTACCAATTACTTCATGTGGTGTTATTTGTTTTCTTTTTTTAAGCTTTTTTTTTTTTTTCACCTATTGACCCAGCCAGTAAATCTGTTATTTTTCAATGACCAAGCTGTCCTGCAAAAGTGACGGTTGGAGAGCTGAAACAAACCATTTAGCCTTGACAGGGGTGCCTACATTGGTCAGTTTTTATTCATTGATGTAAAACCTTTATCCCAAAAACAAAAATGTTTCCTGTAATGCCCTGTACACACGGAATAAACTCTGAAGGTTTTTCCGATCGAGTTCTGACGGAATTCCGCTCAAGGTCTCTTGCATACACACAGTCACACCAAATTCCGACCTTCCAGAACGCAGTGATGGGACAGAAAGCTTACGTCTCGTACTTGCTTCAGAGCATGCGTCTTTTTTGGTCCGTGAACAGCATACAGACGAGCGGTTTTCCCGATAGGAATTGGTTCCATCGGAAATATTTAGAACATGTTCTATTTCTAGGTCCGTCAGAATTTTTGAAAAAATAAGTCCGATGAGGCCTACACACGATTGGAATATACGATGAAAAGCTTCCGTCTGACTTTTTCTGTCGGACATTCCGCTCGCTAGAGTTTAGATTTTATTTGCTAGTTAAGTCCATCTAAATATGCTAGTCCATCTAACACTTCCCTTTCCAGACCGACAATGCTGGTGTCCAAAGGTGTCTCCATTTCTACCTCAAGTGGAGACACCCTAATGTCGCATACACACAATCAGACTTTACGGCAGACTTTGTCCTGCGGACTTTTCGACTAACTTTATGACGGACTTTCCGAATGAACGGACTTGCCTACACACGATCAACCAAAGTCCGATGGATTTGTACGTGATGACGTATGACCGGACTAAAACAAGGTAGTTCATAGCCAGTAGCCAATAGCTGCCCTAGCGTCGGTTTTTGTCCGTCGGACTAGCATACAGACGAGCGGACTTTTCGACCGGACTCGAGTCCGTCGGACAGATTTGAAACATGTTTTATTTCTAGGTCCGTCGAACTTTTGGGGAAAAAAAGTCCACTGGAGCCCACACACGATTGAATTGTCCGACGGACTCCGGTCCGCCGAACCAAGTATGCCGTAAAGTCTGGTCGAGGGTACGTGGCATTAGTCAGAAAACATGTTATTGGTAGGATTGACAGGTGAAAATAAAAGAAAGAAAAAAGCCTAAAAATGAGAAATAACACAACCACATTGGTGAGCTACGAAATATATATTTATTTTATTGTATTTTTTTGGGGGGGGGGGGTTAATACTGCTTTTATACTTGATATAAAGACTCTTATGTGATGTTAAACCATCAACACGATAAAAGTATTTTTTTTAATTTTTGGAACTATTGGTACCTTGAAAGTCCTATTTCCCTTTCCTACAAATGTTGTATTCAAAGTGAAAAAGTGAACTAAATGTCCTTTTAATCAATTACCACTTTAATTTTTTTTAAATTTTCAGGCAATTTTTGTCCCAATGACAATGGTCAAAAAAGAAAGTGAATCTCCCTAACAGCAATAAAAATGTGACCCCCTCTAAATCCTCACTATTTTGTCCAAAACTGAAAAAAAAAAAAAAAAAGTTTAAGTGTTAGATGCACTTTTTCGAAAAATATTTTTTCCTTTGGATAATAAGCGACCAGGTTGGTAGCTAGTGGTTGGTAGCTACCATGGAAATAAGATTCATACTCTAGGTCAGGGTTTCCCAACCAGGGTTCCATGGAACATTAGGGTTCCTCCAGAGGTTCCTTCAAAAAGAACAGTTGTGGAGGAGAAATCTGGTTCGGGAAGCGAGACTGAAGCACAGTTGGGTACCATATCTAACACCTCTGTGTAAGCGCTCATTATTATTATTTGTGCATTAAAATAAAGTTATTTTCCCCTATTATGCGCAGAGGAGCTGAAAATGTCCATATTATCTAGACTTTGATTTATTATGGTTGTGCGGAATGATAGACAGTCCTTAAAAATGTGACCCCCTCTAACCACTCCCTATTTTATTCAAAACTGAAAAAAAAAGTTTTAATGTTAGATACACTTTAAGAAAAACAAACGTTCTTTTGGAAAATAAGCTACTAGGATGGATGCTACCATGAAGATAAGATAAATAATCTAGGTAGGTAAAAGGTAGACATTATTCAGACAAATCCATACCTGAGACCTTCCAAAAGAACAGTTGTTGAGGAGAAATCTGGTTCTGGAAGCGAGACTGAAGCACAGTTGGAGACCATATCTAGCACCTCCGTGTAAGCGCTCATTATTATTATTTTTGCATTAAAATAAAGGTATTTTCTCCTAATATGCTCAGAGGAGCTGAAAATGTCCATATTATCTAGACTTTGATTTGATATGTTTGCGCGGAATGATAGACAGTCCTTAAAAATGTGACTCCCTCTAACCCCTCATCATTTTATCTAAAACTGAAAAAAAAAAGGTTGAGTGTTAGATACAAGTTAAGAAAAATAATTTTTCCTTTGAAAAATAAGCTACCAGATTGGCAGCTACCATAAATGTAAGATAAATAATCTAGGTAGTTAAATGGTAGGAACAATTCAGACAAATTTTTACATCAGACCTCCAAAGGGAACAGATATGGAGGAGAAATCTGGTTTGGGAAGCCAGACTGAAGCACAGTTGGAGACCATATCTAACACCTCCGTGTAAGCACTCATTATTATTATTTGTGCATTAAAATAAAGGTATTTTCTCCTAATATGCTCAAAGGAGCTGAAAATGTCCATATTATCTAGACTTTGATTTGATATGTTTTCTAACCCCTCACCATTTTATCTAAAACTGAAAAAAAAAGCTTGAGTGTTAGATACATTTTAAGAAAAACAAAATTTCCTTTGGAAAATAAGCTACTAGGATGGATGCTACCAAGAAGATAAGATACATAATCTAGGTCAGGGGTATGCAATTAGCGGACCTCCAGATGTTGCAGAACTACAATTCCCATGAGGCATAGCAAGACTCTGACAACCACAAGCATGACACCCAGAGGCAGAGGCATGATGGGACTTGTAGGTTTGCAACAGCTGGAAGTCCGCTAATTGCATATCCCCAGGGCAGGACTTAGGGTGGTGGGGGCCCCTGGGCTTGAGTCACTTTCGGGCCCTACCTTCTATACATATGCACAGCTCTATAAAACAGAAATAGAAAAGGACAAGGTGCACCAGACTCAGTGCAGTATTAAAGAACTTCTGTTTAATTGGACAAGACAAAACAGCCAAATGGCTACTCACAAAAGTAGATAATATATAAGCGTATAAGTGGGGGATACTGTACTGGTATTCGTCCTGGGTCCACGATTAATAAGAGCAATAAAAATGGATAAAATGATAATTACCGTATTTATCGGCGTATAACACGCACCCCAAGTTTAGGAGGGAATTTTAAGGAAAAAACTTTTAGGAGGGAAGTTTAAGGAAAAAAACTTTTAGGAGGGAAGTTTAAGGAAAAAAACTTTTAGGAGGGAAGTTTAAGGAAAAAAACTTACATTTAAATGCCCATCAATGCAGCCTTATCAGTGTCCATCTGCAGCCTTGTCAGTGTCATTGCAGCCTTGTCATTGCAGCCTTTCAGTTTAAAAATGGCGCCGCCGAGATACAGAGCTGGATGTCCTGTGTATCTCGGCGGCTCTCAGCGGCTTTCGGCCGCTCTCGGTGGCTCTTGGCAGGTTTCGGCCGCTCTCGGCGGCTTTCGGAAAAGGGCGGGCCAGCGGGGCCCCCTATTGGCCGGGGCCCATGGGGTTGAGCCCCGTCAAGCCCAATGGAAAGTCCGGCAATGGATATCCCTGATCTAGGTCATTAATGGCAAACCTTGGCACCCCAGATGTTTTGGAACTACATTTCCCATGATGCTTCACTACACTGCAGAGTGCATGAGCATCATGGGAAATGTAGTTCCAAAACATCTGGGGTGCCAAAGTTCACCCTCACTGATCTAGGTAGTTAAATGGTATACATTATTCACACAAATTTGTACCTCAGACCTTCAAAAAGAACAGTTGTTGAGGAGAAATCTGGTTCTGGAAGCGAGACTGAAGCACAGTTGGGGACCATATCTAACACCTCCGTGTAAGCGTTCATTATTATTATTTTTGCATTAAAATAAAGGTATTTTCTCCTAATATGCTCAGAGGAGCTGAAAATATCCATATTATCTAGACTTTTATTTGATATGTTTGCGCGGAATGATAGACAGTCCTTAAAAATGTGACCCCCCTCTAACCCCTCACCATTTTATCTAAAACTGAAAAAAAAAAGGTTGAGTGTTAGATACAAGTTAAGAAAAATAATTTTTCCTTTGAAAAATAAGCTACCAGATTGGCATCTACCATGAAGGTAAGATAAATAATCTAGGTAGTTAAATGGTAGGAACAATTCAGACAAATTTTCACATCAGACCTTCAAAGGGAACAGATATGGAGGAGAAATCTGGTTCGGGAAGCCAGACTGAGGCACGGTTGGGGACCATATCTAACACCTCCGTGTAAGCACTCATTATTATTATTTGTGCATTAAAATAAAGTTATTTTCTCCTAATATGCTCCGAGGAGCTGAAAATGTCCATATTATCTAGACTTTGATTTGATACGGTGGCGACGGAATGATAGACAGTCCTTAGAGATAATTCCACGCACGCCGCTTTGCTCCAGAAGAGCTGCCTTCCCTACCTTTCCCCCCGTTATAGATTCCTCTCAATTAAAATTGTCTCCACTCAGCAAAAACTGTTTCTGCACTGTAATGAAATAATGAACTAATGATATGCAGAGGAGGACTTGTGATCTTTTTAATTATTCTATACTTCATTTTTAAAAGGGCCATTTGAAAAAGCACTATTGTAATTGACTGCCATAAATCAGTCACAGCATTTTAAAGATCGTAAATATTCTAACTTTTAAAAGACAACGAAATGCTAAATATTCCATGAAATCTTTTTTACCTTTCTTTTTTTTTTTTTTTTTTCCGGTTCCGATAATATAGTCTGCGAGTAAAAAAAGATAGGGCTCCTTTTTTTTTTTTTTTTTTTTTTTAAATAAAAAAGTAAATTTGTTGTCCCTGAGTTGGAATTAAATATTCTGAATGTCAGCGGTAGAAAATGGAATTAAAGGCAGGATCTTTTTATTGTTTTTTAAGGTCATTAGGCTGCGAATTCTATAATTATGGAAATTGTCCGTCCACTTCAGCCGAGTGTTTGTGCCTCTCCATAAGGTTGTCGAATGTTCAATCAGCCTCTCTCGTGGGAAAGTTAGGTCATAACTGCAAGTGTACCAGCAAAATTGAATTAACCAGTAAAATGTCATCAGTATTTATAGCTGGGAGGCATCTGTAAAAGTGCAGGGCAAAGAAGTTATGTAGAAGTCAGAAGGGAAAAAAATGGCTTTCCTGTGACAAAAGAGGATTTGAAAGAGATAGAAGGGTATAATGAATACCGGCTATTGAGCGGTGTTCCAAAGAGCCAGTTGTTGAGATGTCAAATATTGATTTTCCTGGGTATGCTTTCAGACTACATATGCAATTGTTTGTATTTGCTGTCTACATAGTACGAAAATATTTGTTGTTGAAGGTTACAACGCCGGATATAAAGCACCTTGCAGAGCCGTATTTTTTACCGTAATACTTCTGGAGTCGGTAGAGGTCAAAATTGTATTTATGCAGCAAGTGATAGTAAAAAAAAAAACAAAAAACGTTTCTTTAGCTGCACAAACAAGATTTATTTTAACCCATAATCATTACCTTGCCTACCGTCTTAGATGGAAAAAGGCGCTCGTTTTAGCGCTAGCGTTTTAAGCTAAAAGACACCCTTTTACTATAACCTCCTATGTGATGCAGACATTATATCATATATGATATATCCATAATTCATGTGCAAAAGACAACACGGTAAACATAATGCTACAAAAAAAAAAAAAAACACAATTCTTACAAACATATTTTTAAATACACTATATTACCAAAAGTATTGGGACACACGCACATGAACCAAAGGTGTTTTTTTTCTCTTTTTTTTTCACTTATAAAACAGATATGCCCTGTACACACGGTCGGACATTGACCGGACATTCCGACAACAAAATCCATGTCTTTTTTCCAGACGGATGTTGGCTCAAACTTGTCTTGCATACACACGGTCACACAAAGTTGTCGGAAAATCCGATCGTTCTGAACGCGGCGACGTAAAACACGTACAACGGGACTATAAACGGGGCAGTAGCCAATAGCTTTCTTCTCTTAATTTATTCTGCGCGGCACTTTGTGCGTCGGACTTGTGTACACACGATCGGAATTTCCGACAACGGTTTTTGTTGTCGGAAAATTTTATAGCCTGCTCTCAAACTTTGTGTGTCGGAAATTCCGATGGAAAATGTGTGATGGAGCCTACACACGGTCGGAGTTTCCGACAACAAGGTCCTATCACACATTTTCCGTCAGAAAATCCGGCCGTTTGTACGGGGCAATACAGTTATACCTTGGATTGCGAGCATAATTAATTCCGGAAACATGCGCACTCTTATATCAAAGCGAATTTTCCCATAAGAAATAATGGAAACTCAGATGATACGTTCCACAACCATTTATTCATAAATCATTCAGTTTAACCACTTCAGCCTCGTAAGATTTGGCCGCTGAATGACCAGGCCATTTTTTTTTGCGATTCGCCATTGCGTCGCTTTAACGGACAATTTGTGCGATGCGGTTGTGCGATGCTGCACCCAAACAAAATTGATGTCCTTTTTTTCCCCACAAACAGAGCTTTCTTTTGGTGGTATTTGATCTCCTCTGCGTTTTTTTTATTTTTTGTGCTATAAACAGAAAAAGAGCGACAATTTTGAAAAAAAAACATAATATTTTGTACTTTTTGCTATAATAAATATCCCCATTTTTTTTTGTAAAAAAGCGCATTTTTTTCTAAGTTTAGGCTGCTATGTATTCTTCCACACATTTTTGGTAAAAAAAATGGCTATAAGCGTATATTGATTGGTTTGCGCAAAAGTTATAGCATCTACAAAATAGGGGATAGATTTATAGCATTTTTATTGTTATTTTTTTCTTTTACTAGTAATGGTGGCGATCTGTGATTTTTATCGTGACTGCGACATTATGGCGGACACATCAGACAATTTTGATTTTTGGGGCCATTGGCATTTATACAGCGATCAGTGCTATAAAAATGCATTGATTATCGTAAAAATGTCACTGGCAGTAAAGGGGTTAACACTAGGGGGCGGTGAAGGGGTTAACTGTGTTCCCTGGGAGGTGTTTCTAACTGAAGGGGGAGGGGACTGACTAGAGGAAGTGACGGATCGTGGTTCCTAGTTAATAGGAACACACGATCTGTCATTCCTCTCAGAACAAAACAGGGATTTGTATTTTTTCACACACACTTCCGTGTTCTGTCCCTCGTGCTCACGATCGGCGGTCACTGCGACCGTTGGCCACGAGCATCGGCACCGCGCCTGCTATCCCCATCCCACGAGCTGCGTATAGCTACGGCGGTTCGCGGGGTCATGCAGACCTGCCGCAGTATAATGACGACGGCTGGTCGGCAAGCGGTTAAATACATTATATTATCAAAAGTATTGGGACGCACGCACACGAACCAAAGTTTTTTTTATTTCTTTTTTTGCACTTATCAAACAGATACAGTAAAACCTTGGATTACGAGCAGAATTAATTCCAGAAACATGCTTGTAATCCAAAGCACTCTTATATCAAAGCGAATTTCCCCATAAGAAATAATAGAAACTCAGATGATTCGTTCCACAACCATTTATTCATAAGTCCTTCAGTTTATAGTCCATATAAAAAGATTATAGCAATGTGATGGGTTGTGTAACCATAAAATGTCCATCCACAAATGAATTAGCAGCAAAATCCAGGAGGAGCTACAGTGTATAAAAGAGAAGAGAGGCGCCTCTAAGTGTAGCAATATGGTTACATTTAATGAAGGTACAACATTTAGCAACTCACATGATTGATGATTAAAAGAATCACATCTAAGTATGCAGGCATCCGGGGTAAAGTTGTCCACATAGACCATCATCCTCACCGCTGTCAGTCTGCAATCGTGACTGGGAAGACTACCCTGCAGTAGAGCGACCTGAAAGTGAGGCTTAAAGCGCTTGTGGAGCGCAGTGTGGAAGGGACGACGTCGATGGCGTTGAGGAGGACGGTCTATGTGGACAGCTATACCCCGGATGTCTGCATACTTAGATGTGCCTCTTTTAATCATCAACCGTGTGAGTTGCTAAATGTTGTACCTTCATTAAATGTAACCATACTGCTACACTTAGAGGCGCCTCTCTTCTCTTTTATACTCAGTTGGGACATGACGCTACTTGTATATCAAGACATCGCTTGTATATCAAGTCAAAATGTATTAACAAATTTAGCTTGTCTTGCAAAACGCTCTCAAACCGAGTTACTCTCAATCCAAGGTTTTACTGTTTAAAAAAAATTCTTCCAATTGTATATTTAACAGAACACAATGGAGCAAATAAGAGAAGTTTGCTGCTGGCATTTCCCTAAACTTTATAGATCCATCTAAAGAAATTTTAAAAATTACCGTATATAAGCTCAAGTATAAGCCGAACCGAATATAAGCCGAGGCACCTAATTTTAACACAAAAAACTGGGAAAACCTATTGACCCGAGTATAAGACGAGGGTGAGAAATGCACAGCTACTGTAAGTGGAAAAGAGGGTCAATAATGCCCATTTGCAGCCTCACTGTGCCCATTTGCAGCCATAGGTCCCCCAAACTTCAAACTCGGTAGTGAAGGGTTCCTAGATGCCCCCTAGCTGCAGCCAAAATGTGGGGTCCCTGGACCCAAAGGGTCCCGAAATGACATTGCTGCAGATGGACACAGTTGACCGACTTTGGGGCCCCATATCTTGGGGCCACTTGGTGCTAGGAACCCCAAATTTGGTGTGCAAACCCACTGGAACCAGCACTACAACACATCCAAAGTCGGTTTGGAAAATGTCAAGCACTTTTCTGCAGCAGAGCATGACATTTTCCAAACTGACTTTGGGGTCCCATATCTTGGGGCCACTTGGTGCTAGGAACCCCATGTTGAAATGTTGTAGAGCTAGTTCCACTGGGTTTGCACACCAAATTTGGGGTACCTAGCACCAAATGGCCCCCGAGATACGGGGCCCCAAAGTCAGTTCGGAAAATGTCATTCTCTGCTGCAGAAAAATGCTTGACTCGACTATAAGCCGAGGGGGGCATCTTCAGCACAAAAAAATGTGCTGAAAAACTCGGCTTATGACAGCGCGAGGAGAAAAAAAAGGCGATCACCGACTTATCAGCAAGGGGCATCAGTCCAGAAGAGGAAGAGGCAATTCTGCCTCAATTGTGCCACCAGTACCCCCTGCCAGTGCCACCTGCCATTGCCACCTGACAGTGCCCACCAGTGCCACCTATTAATGCCCATGAGTGCCACCTATCAATGCTTACAAGTGCCACCTATCAATGCCCACAAGTGCCACCTATCAATGCCCACCAGTGGTGCCAAACAGTGCCACCTAGCAGTGCTGCCCATTATTGCCACCGATCAGTGCCCATTATTGCCACCCATCAGTGCCCATCACTGCCACCCATCAGTGCTTATCACTGCAACCTATTGGTGCCCATCAGTGCCGCCTCATCAGCGTACATTAATGAAGGAGAAAAATTACCTTTTTTAAAATTTTATAAAAAAAAATATTTAAAAAAAAAAAGAATTTTTTTTTTAAATTTGGTCTCTACATTTTTTTAACAAAAAATAAAAACCACAAAGGTGATCAAATACCACCAAAAGAAAGCTCTATTTGTGGGGAAAAAAATGATAAAAATTTAATTTGGAATCATTACAGTGTTGTATGACCGCACAATTGTCATTGAAAGTGCGTCAGTGCTGAAAGCTGAAAATTGGTCTGGATAGGAGGGGGGTTTAAGTGCCCAGTAAGCAAGTGGTTAAAATATCATGTTGCTCTAAGGGGAGTTGGCTGGGGGGGGGGGGGGGTTGCCAATTCCTTACATTCAAGTCCTATACACATTACAGCTAAAACTTGTATTAATAGTCTGGTATCAGAGCTGCTATCGTGTATGGGCCTGATTATGATCTTCTGTGCCACGCCGTGAAAGAAGCGGGGAGGGGACTCCATGGCGAAAAGGCTTCTTTATTTAAGCATTCTTGTTATATTTTCTAATATTTTACATCTGTTTTCTGTATCTGTCATTGCTTAATTAAATGTTATACTGATTATTAATTGTGTGATCTCTCTTTGCACATCTCGAATACAAGCCCGAAAACATAAACTACCACGTAACCGTGATAAAATAAACACTTCAAGCCTTCTTCTTCCACTTTCTCCATTTTCTACTTGATTTCACATAGGTTGGACTTGATGGACTTGTGTCTTTTTTCGACCTCGATACTATGTATCTATGTAACTCTGGGAGGGGGCAAAGAGCGCATGATAACAGTATAGCATGCATGCGTCATTTTGAGCACTGAATATCTAGAAGAGTGGTTTGGTGCAGTGATAACGTTTCACGTCTTTGTGGTCACTCCTTCCGTGTCAAGCCCTGAACTTTTCAGACTACCCTTGTATAGATCTGTGTGGGAGAAATGAGGCGCTTATGGGTAAAGTTGCATCTTAACCAGTATCCGAACGCCTACCATAGATATACTGCGGCAGGTCGGTTCTATTGTGCGAAACGACGTACCTGTACTCTATTTCATGCAATAGCTACTGGGAGACGCGATCGCCTGCTGATTGGACAGAGGGGATGACAATCTGCGGGTCTGGCAGACCCCATGTCCGCCGGCCACCCACAATCGTTCCCCGGGAAAGGCAGAACGGCGACCTGCCTATATAAACAAGGCAAATCGCCATTCCGATAGGGGAGAAGATAGAGATCGGTGTTTCTGCTAAGCAGGAACACCGATCTCTGTCTTCACCCAGTCAGTCCATTCCCCACGCAATTAGAAAGCGCTCCTTAGGGGGACACATTTAACCCTTTGATCGCCCCTGATGTTAACCCCTTCCCTGCCAACGTCATTAGTACAGTGACAGTGCATATTTTTTAGCACTGATTACTGTAATAATGTCACTGGTCCCCAAAAAAGTGTCAAAAGTGTTCGATTTGTCTGCCACAATATCGCAGTCCCACTTAAAACAATAACGGGACTGCGTTATTGATCGCTGATCATTGCTAGTAAAAAATTCAATCAAAATGCCATAAAAATATTCCATAGTTTGTAGACTCGATAACTTTTTGCACAAACCAATCAATATACGCTTATTGGGATTTTTTTTTATTTTTTTTTTTACCAAAAATATGTAGCAGAATACATATTGGCCTAAATTGATGAAGAAATTTGTTTTTGTTTTTTTTTTTCCATTTTTTCATTGGATGTTTTGTAGCAGAAAGTAAAAAATATTGGGTTTTATTTTCAAAATTGTCTGCCTTTTTTTGTTTATAGTGCAAAAAATTAAAACCGCAGAGGCGATCAAATACCACCAAAAGAAAGCTCTATTTGTGGGGGAAAAAAAGGACGATCAATTTTATCTGGGTACAGCATTGCACGACCGCGCAATTGTCAGTTAACATAATGCAGTGCCATATGGCAAAAAAATGGTCTGGTCATGAAGAGGGGTAAAACCTACGGGGTTGAAGTTGTTAAATGATTCTAAAGATACATTTTTTATTTTTTTAAATAACAAACATGTTCTACTTACTTGCTCTGGGCAATGGTTTTGCACAGAGCAGCTTTGATCCTCTTCTTTTTTGGGTCGCCCGCCGGCGGTGCTGGCTCCTCCCTCCTGGCAGAGGCCCCCAATAGCAAGCCTTTTGCTATGGGGGCACCCGAGCCGGCTCACTCCCGAGCCACTCTCCTGTGAATGGACATTGACACATTGGACTATACATTCACCTCCAATGTGTGGATGGGGGGGAATCTATTCATTTTCTTTCACTTTAGAACTTTACATTTTTTTTGCTGCCTGTGCCCCTGGAGAGGTTCACTTCCTAATACCCCGCCATGCCCTAAGTGTCACCAGGACAGAAAGTAGACAGGGCAATTCTTTCCAATGGGACCATAGATACCTGATAGAGATTCTAACCCTTCCTCAAATCTATTTCGAAGTTTTTAAATAGCTGTTAAGCATCTCTGTTCGGGATACTTGCTCTTACTCCCTCTCCCAGAAGTGAGAAGAAATCCCTAGAGCAGCAACAACCAGTAATAAAAGCCTGAGAGAGGTTCTAACCTTTTCCAAAGCTTGTATTGTTCCAGAAAGAAAGGTTTAGGCTGGAGTCGGGCTTGAGTTAAAGCAGAAGTCCAGGATAAACAAATCTAAGAGCCTTGTGTATTCTTACAGGAATCTTGGTATCCTTTGTGTCTTTTTAACATATCTGTGCCGTTATCCAGCATTAAACAATTCCTCTGTTTTACCTCTGCGCAGGAACTTCCTGTAATACAGACCGGTCACTGCTGCTCTCACTTCTCGTGTCGGGTGACTGGTCTTGTCTCCGCCCCCTCCTGTAGTTTTCTGCAAGCAGACTGTAATAGGTGGAGCTACTGGGCCCCTCCCACAGCTCTGCTCTCTTTCCTTGTGCAGGGTGACTGGCCTTGCCTCCGCCCCCTCCTGTTGTTTCTGCAGGCAGCCTGTAGTGGGTGGAGCTGCTGGGCTTCTCCCACAGCTCTGCTCTCTCTCCTTGTTTATGGTGACCATTCTTGTCTCCGCCCCCTCTTGTAGTTTCTGCAGGAAGACTGTAGTGGGTGGAGCTGCTGGGCCCCTCCCACAGCTCTGAGTCCTATCCTTATGCATGGTGATCATTCTTGTCTCCGCCCCCTCCTGTAGTTTTCTACAGGCTGCCTGTAGTGGGCGGAGCTTCTGGGCCCCTCCCACGGCTCTGATTTCTTTCCTTGTGCAGGTTGATGGGTCTTGTCTCCGCCCCCTCATGTAGTTTTCTGCAGGCAGACTGTAATAGGTGGAGCTGCTAGGCCCCTCCTACAACTCAGTTCTCTTTCCTTGTGCAGGGCGACTGGTCTTGTCTCCGCCCTCTCCTGTAGTTTCTGCAGGCAGACTGTAGTGGGTGGAGCTGCTAAGCCCCTATCACAGCTCTGATTTCTTTCCCTGTGCAGGTTGACTGGTCTTGTCTCCGCCCCCTCCTGTAGTTTTCCGCAGGCAGCCTGTAGTGGGTGTATCTACTCGGCCCCTCCCACAGCTCTGCTCTCTCTCCTTGTGCAGGGTGACTGATCTTGTCTCTGCCCCCTCCTGTAGTTTTCCGCAGGCAGACTGTGGTGGGTGGAGCTGCTAAGCCCCTCCCACAGCTCTGATTTCTTTCCTTGTGCAGGTTGACCTGTCTTGGCTCTGCCCCCTCCTGCTGTTTCTGCAGGCAGACTGTAATGGGTGGAGCTGCTGAGCCACTCCCACATCTCTGATTTCTTTCCTTGTGCAGGGTGACTGGTCTTGTCTCCGCCCCCTCCTGTAGGTTTCTGCAGGCAGCCTGTAGTGGGTGGAGCTGCTGGGCCCCTCCCCTCTGGGTTTTTCAAGGTGTTTGGTGCACACAAAATGTGGCTACTGAAGAATATATTTGAATGAAAGTTTTTCAGTAAAGGGTGGCAAACGAAAAACAATTTTTCTTTTTTTTTTCTGCATTTAGGACAAACTTCAATCTTCATTCCAGAAATCCCCCTTTCCGGATGGCTCAGTATTTGCAGCCAGATGTGTCATGGACTTGTACTCGGTGCTCTGACACCCACAACGGCGATTATCCTGTAAATACAACACATTAACAGCTTGCCATCACAACCCCGGCTGTCAACGTTTTTGACCTTACTTCAGCATTGTGAGGCGGTTATCCTTCAGTGAAGTTTAATGCATCAGTACGAGGTAGAGAAGGCTCTGATTTTGCCATGATTGATAAAGATTTGCGGAAATTCACTCAAGACCTGCCGGGGGGAGTCGTTGTGGTAGCTCCATTAAGTCCATTTTTATTCTAACAAACACATAGTGCAGATGGCTTTTTCTTGGCAAAAATTGGGCCATCTGCAATATTTAGACTCTTCCATGTTTAATTCAACACCTTTGAGAAAACTCAGCCCAATATTGATGACTTTCTAGCCTGACGAAGGTGGATGCACGCCAAGGTGGAGGAGGCGAAGGCTGCAATGTACCCTGTTGAAACATTTCGGTACGCTGTAAGCACAAATATATTCCTTAGAATTAACTCGAGGTTATTATTTGCTCAGCGTAATCGCCCAGAGTGGAAACAGGGAAACAAAACAAGACGTAGCTCTTTGCTCTTCTATTTTTTTTGTTTTCCCTCATTTTTTTGTCACAAAAAAAAAATTAAAGAAAAAAAGAAAGAAACAGAAAGAAAAAAAAAAGAACTTAAAGTGGTTGTAAAGTCAGAAGGTTTTTTTATCTTAATGCGTTCTATGCATTCTATGCATTAAGATAAAAAAAACCTTCTGTGTGCAGCATCCCCCCTAATACTTACCTGAGCCCATGCCGATCCATCAATGTTCCAGGAGAGACTCGGCTGCCCGAGACACCCCTCCTCATTGGCTGAGACAGCGACGTGGTGCCATTGGCTCCAGCTGCTGTCAATCAAAGTCAGTGAGCCAATAAGGAGAGAGGGGTTGAATGGACACACGGAGCTGCAGCTCGGCTCGGGTGACCCCATGGCAAGCTGGAGGCTGGAGGGAGGGGCCAGGGGCACCGAGGCGGGACCCGAGAAGAGGAAGATCTGGGCTGCTCTGTGCAAAACCACTACACAGAGCAGGTAAGTATAACATGTTTGTTATTTTTAAGCAAAAAAAAAAACAAACTTTAGTATCACTTTGTGGAGAAGTAACAAAAAAAAAGCGCCATGTTGGATTTGATAGCGCCTATGTGTGGAAATATCCAAAACACAAGGATAACTTTAAAGTGGACCCCCCCACCCCCACTGCAAATACTGTAGCTGCTAACTTTTACTATTCAGGGATCCAGCAGTGTCCTCACTCAAGCCGGTTCTTGAATCGTCTTGTCTCTTGCGTGCTGGCACCGCCATCTTGGATAAGGTAAACTGGCAGTGAAGCTTTGCAGCTTCACAGCTGGTTTCCAACTGCGCATGCATGAATCACGCTGCCCCTTCTCAATGGGCCGGCTGCGGCGAGGGACAAAATTCCGTCTGAGTTTGCCACAGCAAACTCAGCAGGAAGTGGGAGCCCCTCCACAAGGGGCCAAATGTGGCACCAGAGTGGGGGAAGGAGGCAGACAAGCGAAGTATCCCCTTTTGGGAGGAGCTACGCTTTAAAGTGGAAGTAAACCCTCCTATCATTTTCAGCCAAGGAAGCTGCCATTTTGGCCTCTGTTTAATCTTTAACTGCCAAGATGCACTTGTGATCTGTTATGACACCAGCCATTGGATGGTTTGACAGTTTGGTTGAGAACACAACCAATGTTACAGTTACGTTTCCAGCACATGCCGGGAATGTAACTGTTTTTTAAAACTGTTAAATCGTTGGGTTTACTTCCGCTTTAAGGAGGTGTGAGATCAGTTATGGAAATCAAAACTGTGCATTGGGATAATACTGCCAGCTTTGAGTCTTTAAAGAGGACTTCCAGATATGGATATTTTATGCATGGTTGCATTGATCCAGCTTGGACAGAGTAAATAGATATCCATCCTCCAAAATTGGCTTCTGTTGGTGATGCTTTAAACATGAATTTCAGATATGGATATGGACCAGCTTGGACCAGTGTATCTATGTACATATCATACCTGGCCGATCCCCCTGGAAGCTAGAAATCACTGAAGTAGACACCACTACTCCAGTGTTCCCCACTTGCCTCCATGTCCCGTGTGGATTGGTTGCCCTGCTGCATTCTGAGCAGAAGAGGTCGGCCGGTAGGCATTGGTGCCATTGAGAAAATGCAAAGCATTCTTTAATTGGACGAGGTGGAGAGTGTGAGGTCACTGCCCCATCTCTCCACCTCGTCCATTAAGAGAACACTTTGCATTCATTCAGCCACTTGGCGCAAGACTCGGAAGCAAGTGGAGATTGCTGGAGTAGCACAGAGGTCCTACTAGCATGGTATATGCATGATTACATTCAGGGCTTTTTTTCAGCATGAACAAGGGGGGAACGCAGTTCCGTCACCTCCAGCACTAAATGAAGATAATTCCAAGGGGTGCTGGGGTGTGCTGGAGGGTCTATTCATGCTGGTAGCTGGGGGATCTATTGTTGCTGAGGGATCAATTGTTGATGGGAGATATCTACTTTTGAGGGAGGGGTCTATTGTTGCTGGCTACTGAGACATATGTTGTTGCTGGTGGAGGTCTATTGTTGCAGGGAGGGTGGTCTATTGTTGCTGGGAGGGATCTATTTTTTCCTGGGGGGTCTATTGTCGCTAGGTGGGGGGTCTATTGTTGCTGGCTGCGGGGAACTGATTTTACTGCCATTCTTTAGCAAATTCCATGCAAACTACTTAGCACCAAAAAATGATACTTGGAGCCGTATTCTCTAAAAGGGGCAGTACTGGGAGGTGGATAGGGGGTGCAACCAAGGGACAGTGTTCGGAGGTGGGTAGGGGGCGGAGATAAGGGGTGACTTGGAAGGGGGGTAGTACCTGCACCTATTCGCTGAAAGCTCTGGTTACATTGTTCCAAATGTCCATTATGTATGGTTTATCCAAACCTGGAATTCATCTTGACAATGCATTGGTAGAAAATATAAACTGCTTCAGGGAACTTAGCCAAACTGGGGTCCCTAGTTGCCCTACCAGCAAAATCAGGGTGGTGACCAATATCCTCATTTTAAGAATGGCCCTAAATCTGAGGTTGGGCATATGCAGGCCATTGAGTTCCCTGGTTCTGAAAAAAAACCCTTAGCATTGCCAGATCTTGAAGCAGGAGAGCACGAGAGGGAGGTTGCCCAGCATACGGTAAAACATATTTTTTTTGGTTTAGGATGGAGTTGTGAATGGTTAAAAGCCCTGTGAGTTCTTTTTCTGTTGTATCTGCCCTATTGGGGAGATTTTCCTTTACTTCCTGTCCTGAAGACATAACAGCAAGTAGAAGGAAATCTTCTTAAATGTTTGGAGGAGGAACAGAGCTGGCAATTTTGGCGAGGAGATCTTACTGTTGAGGTAACCAAGACATATATAAAGCCAAGGGCTGACTTGGTCCTCCAGGCCTGAACCCATAACTAAAACATCACTGTTTGGGTGTACTGGCTCTTCATTAAAAAGTGTACACAGAAATATTATAGAAATAATTTATTTTGAGCTGCATCAATAGCAGAACCATATCAATGTGTGATGGGGTCCAACAGCAAAATCTTTAAGGGTCCCTCTACCGTTTCTAATCTGTATGTCCAAGCCAATTCCTCTATTTATTATGAGCTAAAATGGGCATACATTGCATTGTCCATTCAAGTAATACTTTTATAGAGGGGATTCTAGTTACAGTCTTGACCACTGGAGAAAGTCTAATGTCTGAATGTGTATGGACAATGCAATTTGTGTCTATTTTGCTCAAAATAACTGGAGGAATTGGCTTTGAGAAAGAGATTAGAAAGGCAGGGGGACCTTTAATGGTCTTGCAGTTGGACCCCATCACACATGGATATGGCTGTGATATTGGTGCTGTGATAATGCAGCAGAATTGTAGCAAGCTGCCCAGCACCCCCATATACATACCCTAATGAGGGCACCCAACGAAACCCTCAGGACATGTAAAAAGTCTTCACTTGAAATCTCAAATTTAGTGCCACTCATTTCAGTAAACGAAGGTGAGATACTCCCTGCGGTTAATTCCTTGGTCCGAGTTAACGTTCTTATAAGCAAGCCTCAGGCCCGCAGGTTCCACCAGCTGGACACTAAAGCCCTTGTAATGCTGCCTTGTGATGGGATTATGTCTGGCTCAGAAAAGGTCTCCATGTCGGACTTGCATTATTAGCAGTGTAGCCTTTTTGCTCTTCCACACTTCTCCTTTGTCCTCAATAGTACTTAAGATCCCAGAATAGGACTTTGAAATTCATGAGCTGGAAAAGGTCAGTGGGAAACAAAGAGTCAATATACCCAAAAACAAATATCAATTCGAATAAAAACATTATTTTAAATGGTTTGTATGTCTAATTATTGGGGTCATGTCATACTAGGAATTCTGTTGATGGTGGCAACTCACCAGCATTAGGATCACTAGGAGAGCATTCACAATGTCCCTCCATTGCCAGATGGATCAGCAAGTGGTCACACTGTCCATGCTCCCTCCCTGACCAATTTGGGCAGTAAGGGAGCCGTGCCCTAGGAGCAAGCAAATCTACTACTCTTAGATAAACTCCATCTTTTAATATACTTTGCATAGTTCGTTTGGGCCAGCTTGGCCCAGACGAATTCCAGTATGTCCCTCACTATCATGTGAGACTGCTGGATGTGCGGAATAAATTGTATGTAGCTTCAACTACTGTACATACAGCATACCGCACTGTGTTCCGGGTACGAGCCGAGACTTCCTCTTGCATACCTGGAACACAGTATAGACTATCACAACGGCGCTCAGCCATTCAGAGATAGCAATGTATTCTATAAATGATAGACTCTACTGCAGCCTTTTTCAAACAGGGTGCCTTGAGGTTTCTTCAGGGGTACCTTGGCAAAATGCCTAAAAATTGATCAAAAAATTGTATACAAGCCAGCAGGTGGATGAAGCCTGCCTTTCAGTTACACAAAGCCACGGGTTTTCGTTATGCACCATTACGACTTTTTAGACACCGGCATCCTAACAACCAATGACGACATCAGTTAAGGAGGAGGGTGTCTGTTGCCTCCACAGCATCCTTGTGTGACCCTCCTGTGTCCCTCTCCCTCATCACTGGGGTCACGTTAGCTGACTGATGCAGAGAAATTGAGGGAGAAGAGAAACATTGGAATACTAGTCAGTACCAGTGTGAAAAAGTGTATTTGCTTTGGAAGAATAAATCACTTCTAACGTTGGGTGTCCTATGTGTGGATGTTGCTACATTGTGTAAAGCTATTCGAATTGGGTTTTCTTTGCATTTTACAATGGGGTGCCTCGAGACTGTCCATAATTTTAAAGGGTGCCTTGACTGAAAAAATGTTGAAAAACACTGCTCTACTTAGTTCCAGGTATGCGACAGGAATTCCCGGCTCGAACCCAGAATGTTATTAATGCTGTGGCCATCACTTTTTCTCCCTCACCTAGATTTTGTCTGCTTGGCATAGTGGAAGACCTGGTTTCCACCAACGCAGAACGGACACTCCTCAGTCTTCTCCTGATTTACGCCTGGAAAGGCATCATATTACATTGGAAAAAGTCCTGTCCTCCAACTATTCATTTTTGTAAGTACCTGGTGAATTCTGCTTTACCTTCCAAGCTACCTACAGTAATTTCTGTTGCCCAACAAAAAATCACTGTGGGCAGGCTGGATTGAGGACCCATCTATTACTACTCCCCCTAATGTTCAATGATACCTTTAGCTGTGATTCCCTTTATTTGAAAATCCGAGTGGGAGGGACGTGAGGGGATTGGTTTGTGGGTATTTATTGTCAGCCTCTCATTTGCATTTATCTTACCAATTTTACGTGAGCCACGCACCAGTTTTGTGGAGCTTTATGATTTACTATGCTTGTCTGTTGATGTTTTTGACAACAGGATCTCCGCTGGGTGTCCTACCCCTGCACAGGCATGGGCATGCGGCTTTTATACTAGTTCTCCGAACACGCAATAAAAAAGAAGTAAAAAAAAACAAATTTGCACTAAAATTTGCACAACATCGCGGGCAGTTGTATTCTAGGCCAGGGGTCGCCAACCTACACTCAATGCTCCAGCTCTTTGCTGCCCCCCCCCCCCCCCCGGATCACACTGCTGCCTTATACACACAATGTTACAGCTCTCTGCCCCCCTCCCCCTGGATCACACTGCTTCCTTATACACACAATTCTCCAGCTCTCTGCCCCCCTCCCCCTGATCACACTGCTTCCTTATACACACAATGCTCCGGCTCTCCACCCCCCCCCCCGGATCACACTGCTGCCTTATACACACAATGCTACGGCTCTCTGCCCCCCTCCCCCTGGATCACACTGCTTCCTTATACACACAATGCTCCGGCTCTCTGCCCCCCCCCCCCCGGATCACACTGCTGCCTTATACACACAATGCTATGGCTCTCTGCCCCCCTCCCCCTGGATCACACTGCTTCCTTTTACACACAATGCTCCGGCTCTCTGCCCCCCTCCCCCTGGATCACACTGCTGCCTTATACACAAAATGCTCCGGCTCTCTGCTCCCCTTCCCCTGGATCACACTGCTTCCTTATACACACAATGCTCCGGCTCTCTGCCCCCCTTCCTCTGGATCACACTGCTGCCTTATACACACAATGCTCCGGCTCTCTGCCCCCCTTCCCCTGGATCACACCGCTGCCTTACACAGTGCTTCAGCTCTCCCCCCCCCATCACACTGCTGCCTTACACATTATCTTATCTTATCCAGCCATGTGCTTGAGCTTTGTGCTTCCTCCCAAAGTCTGTGATCAGCGCTGCCATTGGGAGACCCCTCCTTCTTCACCTCCGGCTCTCTGCACTACTCCCAGCATCTCTCTCTGAGTTCACAGGAGCCAGAACTACAGAGGAGGCATTGAGTATCAATGTGCAACTGGCAGTATTCACTGTTAACATGCATTGAGAACAACACTGGAAGAAACATTGGCTGGTATACATCCGCCACAATGTTGATTTGCGGCAGAACCCCTGGGGACCACCAACATTTTCTCCACCGACCATCAGTGGCCCAAAGACCACTGCTTGGCAACTACTGTTCTAGGCTTTAGGTGGGTGGTAAATGGGTGGTAAGCCGCCTGTTTTTATCAACCCCCGGCTGCATATGTGAAAGAGGCCTTAGGGACTTGTAAAGGACCAGTATGAGCTGAGATCTGAGCATAGGTTACAATTATTATTAAATTAAAACTCACCTCAGGTGCCAACAGACAGTGCATATAGGTGTCTGCATATACCTTCAGCCCAAGAACCTGGAGTAATCAAAATCAAAGCCTTGCCTTAAAGATGTACTTCACCTTTCCAACCAAATTCACGTTACACAAATATTTAGGGTATAACATTAAACATGGTCACATTTCCCATCCCCCCACCTTCAAACCTACCCCCACTTACCTGAATCATGGAGTGCTTCTCTCTGCAGCCTCCAGTTGTTGTTTTTTTAGGTTATCATGGTAGTGCATGGCTCCTCCCATAAAGCCATGTCATCCATTCACAGGGATTTATGAATGGGAAGACTACAAGTCCCATCTGCCACCGTGAACCAGAATGCACCAGCACAAGTGTCGTGACGTCCATTGTTGACTTCCCATAGCGGAATGTCTGTACCTCTGTATGGCCCTGTGGCTGAGGCAGACAATGGAGCCCGAGCATTGCTATCACTCATAGGTGTGCGCAGCCCATTGCATTAGAGTGTGCACCCCAAAGCTCAAACACATGTGCCTTTCTCTGCAGCCTCAGCTGAACTGGACAGTGAATGAATGGGAAGTGCTCTTTGCTGAGCAGCTTCCTGTTCATTCATAAATTGAAGCATAATAAACACAGTTTACTATGCTTCGGTTAGGAATGAACGCAAAGAGTGTATTCACTGTGTTCATTTAGAAAAAGAAAGGGCTGGTAAATGACATATTGACTAGCTTCTTCCCCCACTCTCCATTCTGAAACATTACTGCAGCAGTTGGGGGGAGAGGAGGGAAGCCAGCAGCACTGCGAGTAGGGTGGGGGGGGCACAACTCGGGAAGGGGGGGAGCCTGGGCAGTAGGGGGAATCAGCACGTGATTAGGGTGTGCCCAGGCACACCCCCCTGCGCATGCCTATGCAACCACTACACACTGATCAGAGTTGCAATACTCTGCAGGCTTCAAAGCAAAGATTTAATACGTTTCCTTTGGATTTCCCCCCCACTGTCTGCCCGGTGATAGTGGTCAACAGGACTAACAGAAAGGGTGGCTCTCCTGACTGATAATATGCCGTTGCCAGCATGCTGCAGAGCAGGACCCTTGCTCATCTCTGTGTGGAAGCTGTGGTCTCTCTGCAGAGGTCCCACGTGCCCCTTTCTGAGTCAGACTTATAGCTCTGCAATTATTGTTGATTAGAGAACTCTATCTCTGACTTAGCTGGGTACTTTAAAATTTCTCACAGAATGAATACATTTATCAAGATTATTAATCCCTAATAAATACCTTTTATGGATCATTCCAGCAAGAGAATACTACAAGCTGCTCCTGCAACTTGCTGAGCCCAAGAGATTGCAATCTGTAGTCAATGTAAGATTCAGAGCCTTTTAGTATTGAGCCTTGTAAAGTAATCACATGGTTTGTGCAATACAGTATCTCACAAAAGTGAGTACACCCCTCTTTTTCTTCTATTTTCTATTTTTTTTATATTACTTATTTTTGTAAATATTGTATTCTATCTTTTCATGTGACAACACTGAAGAAATGACACTTTGCTACAATGTAAAGTAGTGAGTGTACAGCTTGTAAAACAACTTTTGTTTTGTTACAGCTTGTAAATTTGCTGTCCCTCAAAATAACTCAACACACAGCCATTAAAGGGGTTGTAAACCCTCATGGACACCCTTTAATGTTCCCATTCTATGCATCAAGGTGAAAAACCTTCTGTAGTGCTGCAGCAAACCCCCGTTTTACTTACCTGAACCCGATCTTTCTCCGGCCGGGAATGAGCACACCAGCTCTAGCTGGTGTCTTGTGTCCTGATTGGATAGACTGATAGCAGCGCAGCCATTGGCTCCCGCTGCTGTCAATCAAATCCAATGACTCGGGTGCCGGGGGACGGAGCCGAGTCCTACATTCTGCGTGAATGCGTGAATGGACACAGAAGCAGGACTCGGGAGCACGCCCGCACGGGTGTCCACCTTAGGAAAGCCTTCTCCAACATGGGCACTCGATGCGGGGAGGAGTCACCAACGCCGCCAGAAGAGGCGGATCGGGGCACTCTGTGCAAAACAAACTGAACACTGGAAGTAAGTATAACACAGTTTATTATTTTAAAAAGAAAATGAGGGTTTACAACCCCTCTAATTTCTAAACCTCTGACAAACAGCTGGCAACAAAAGTAAGTACACCCCTAAGTGAAAATGTCCAATTTGGGCAAAATTAGCCATTTTCCCTCCCCGGTGTCATGTGACTCGTTAGTGTTACAAGGTCTCAGGTGTGAATGGTAAGCAGATGTATTAAATTTGGTGTTATCGCTCTCACTCTCTCATACTGGCCACTGGAAGTTCAACATGGCACCTCATGGCAAAGAACTCTCTGAGGATCTGAAAAAAAGAATTGTTTCTCTACATAAAGATGGCCTAGGCTATAAGAAGATTGCCAAGACCCTAAAACTGAGCTGCAGCACGGTGGCCAAGACCATACAGCGGTTTAACAGGACAGGTTCCACTCAGAACAGGCCTCACCATGGTCCACCAAAGAAGTTGAGGGCACGTGCTCAGCGTTATATCCAGAGGTTGTCTTTGGGAAATAGCGGCGCACAGCAATTTTTTTTTATAGTAAAAAACTATACACATACAGTCAGGTCCATAAATATTGGGATATCGACACAATTCTAATCTTTTTGGCTCTATACACCACCACAATGGATTTGAAATGAAACGAACAAGATGTGCTTTAACAGCAGACTTTCAGCTTTAATTTGAGGGTATTTACATCCAAATCAGGTGAACGGTGTAGGAATTACAACAGTTTGTATATGTGCCTCCCACTTTTTAAGGGACCAAAAGTAATGGGACAATTGGCTGCTCAGCTGTTCCATGGCCAGGTGTGTGTTATTCCCTCATTATCCCATTTACAAGGAGCAGATAAAAGGTCCAGAGTTAATTTCAAGTGTGCTATTTGCATTTGGAATATGTTGCTGTCAACTCTCAATATGAGATCCAAAGAGCTGTCACTATCAGTGAAGCAAGCCATCATTAGGCTGAAAAAACAAAACAAACTCATCAGAGAGATAGCAAAAAAATTAGGTGTGGCCAAATCAACTGTTTGGAACATCCTTAAAAAGAAAGAACGCACCGGTGAGCTCAGCAACACCAAAAGACCTGGAAGACCACGGAAAACAACTGTGGTGGATGAGCGAAGAATTCATTCCCTGGTGAAGAAAACACCCTTCACAACAGTTGGCCAGATCAAGACCACTCTCCAGGAGGTAGGTGTATGTGTGTCAAAGTCAACAATCAAGAGAAGACTTCACCAGAGTGAATACAGAGGGTTCACCACAAGATGTTATCCATTGGTGAGCCTCAAAAACAGGAAGGCCAGGTTACAGTTTGCCAAACAACATCTAAAAAAGCCTTCACAGTTCTGGAACAACATCCTATGGACAGATGAGACCAAGATCAACTTGTACCAGAGTGATGGGAAGAGAAGAGTATGGAGAAGGAAAGGAACTGCTCATGATCCAAAGCATACCACCTCATCAGTGAAGCATGGTGGTGGTAGTGTCATAGCGTGGGCATGTATGGCTGCCAATGGAACTGGTTCTCTTGTATTTATTGATGATGTGACTGTTGACAAAAGCAGCAGGATGAATTCTGAAGTGTTTCGGACAATATTATCTGCTCATATTCAGCAAAATGCTTCAGAACTCATTGGACGGAGCTTCACAGTGCAGATGGACAATGACCCGAAGCATACTGCGAAAGCAACCAAAGAGTTTTTTTAAGTCAAAGAAGTGGAATGTTATGCAATGGCCAAGTCAATCACCTGACCTGAATCCGATTGAGTATCCATTTCACTTGCTGAAGACAAAACTGAAGGGAAAATGCCCCAAGAACAAGCAGGAACTGAAGACAGTTGCAGTAGAGGCCTGGCAGAGCTTCACCAGGGATGAAACCCAGCGTCCGGTGATGTCTATGCGTTGCAGACTTCAGACTGTAATTGACTGCAAAGGATTTGCAAACCAAGTATTAAAAAGTGAAAGTTTGATGGATGATTGTTAATCTGTCCCATTACTTTTGGCCCCTTAAAAAGTGGGAGGCACATATACAAACTGTTGTAATTCCTACACCGTTCACCTGATTTGGATGTAAATACCCTCAAATTAAAGCTGAAAGTCTGCAGTTAAAGCACATCTTGTTCGTTTTATTTCAAATCCATTGTGGTGTATAGAGCCAAAAAGACTAGAATTGTGTCGATGTCCCAATATTTATGGACCTGACTGTATTTTGCAATTAAATAACATTTCTAATCACATGAAGTTAATCACAAAAGTCCCCCTTTACATTAGAGTCCACAGAGTTCCCCTTTTACATTTGAACTCGCAGAGTTTCCTTACACTGTAAGGGGGGACTCTGCAGACTCTGATGTAGGGAGGAACTCTGGGGACTCGAACATAAGGGATGTTCTGGGAACCCAAATTTATCGGGGAACACTGTGGCCTCTGGTGTAAAGGGGACCTCTGCTGTAAGGGGTGCTCTGAGAACCCGGCTTTACCTTACTGTACTCACTCAGAGGCAGGAGACTTCAGTCACAGACAGGGATGGATGGTGAGCTCACTCACACTTTGTCAGTCAGCACCTCTCATCCAGATGTATCTGAGGCTGCTGGACTTCAAATTTCTGGCCCCCTCTGAGGCACAGCACTGGGATTGGGGTGTGGGCAGACACAGAGCAAAAAGAAAAAATCGATACGAGCATCACACAATCACCGAATTTTTCGCTGATTCCAATCACCACTGACACCACCAAAAACATCATCAGAAGCCTCAGAGACAGCACATCACCAAACTACATCATTCCCACAAAACTCCTGAAAGAATGTTCCGACATCTTGGCTCCTACTATAACACACCTCATAAACCAGTCGTTAAAAGAAAGGACTGTTCCGATTGCCCTCAAGCATGGCATTGTCAAACCCCTGCTAAAGAAACCCAAGCTCGACCCTAAGGACCCTAACTACCGCAGACCGATAACAAGCCTTAACACCATCTCCAAGATTATGGAGAAAGCGGTAGTACAACAGCTACAACATCACCTGGAAACACACAAACTCTTGGACCCTCTGCAATCAGGCTTCTGCCCAGGCCATGGCACAGAAACGGCACTTCTCAAAATATGGGACGACGCCCTTGAAGCAGCTGATGATGGAGAATCATGTCTCCTGGTACCGTTGGACCTCAGTGCAGCGTTCAATACAGTGGACCACAATACTCTACGCATCCGCCTCACAGAAGTAGCAGGAGTCACAGTTTCAGATCTACAATGGTTCACATCCTTCTTAGGAAATCGTTCTCAGACAGTGAAACTAGGAGCATTCACCTCTGAAACTCACGCAATCTCTTGTGGAGTCCCTCAAGGTTCACCCTTGTCACCAGTGCTCTTCAACATCTATATCTGCCCACTCCTCAAAATCATCAGAAAATCAGACCTCTGCTTCCACTCATACGCAGATGACACTCAACTCTACGTTCGCATCACCAGAGAAAAAGACCTTCATCAGCGACTAGAAAAATGCCTCACTTTGATAGACGACTGGAGGACCACTAGCTCCCTTGAACTCAACGGATCAAAAACAGAGCTTCTTCTACACGCAAACCAAAATTCCAAAAATAAGACCCCATGGACACCTCCCACCATCTTTGGACAGACCATCTCTCTAAGCACCAAAGCCAAGAGTCTCTGAGTCATTTTTGATTTAGAAATCTCAATGGATGCACAAATAGGATCAGTAGTCAGTGGATCTCACCATCTCCTCCGCCTGCTACGTAGGCTCATCCTCTTCGTTCCAGAAGAAGACAAAGCAGCAGTAGTTGGAACAATCATTAATTCCAAACTCGACTACGCAAATTCCCTCTACATAGGACTATCCCAATATCAGCTTGCGCGCTTACAACTCATCCAAAACACGGCGGCAAGACTGTTAACAGGAAAAAAAACCCTGGGAATCCATCTCCCCTTCCCTGAGGAGCCTACATTGGCTAACCGTAAAGAATCGAATCACTTTCAAGACCCTCTGCCTCACCCACAAATGTATACAAGGAAACGCTCCTCAATACCTATGCAAGAAAAAAAAATGCTACACACCGAATCACAGTCTTCGAGCTTCTAACCAAAACCTCCTCCTTATTCCCAAACCCCGCTACAAAACAAAAGGAGAACGAAGATTCCAAGTCCAAGGACTTCGGCTATGGAACGCTCTACCGACTTACATTCCCATGGAAGAAAACCATCAGGCCTTCAGAAAAAAACTCAAGACCTCTTCTAAGAAGCTGGACAACACAGGACGGATCTAGTGCCTTGAGGCGATTCAGTTCGCATTTGCAGCGCTATACAAATCATTCATTCATTCATTCAGAGGGGTAGGGGTGGGGGAAGAGGAGCAGATCGAGCCCTCTCTCCTCTCCAGTCTGAGTGTGTGTGTGTGGTGGGGGGGGGGCGGCAATTGTTAGTGCTGGCTTTGGGCAGTGTGATAGAGAGTGAAACAGACACTGTTGGCTTAGACAACTGCAGCTAGCATCCCTGATGTTAAGCCATAATCCAGTCTGAATAATGTGTCTGGGTTTCAGGTAGTCAGAAACCTGGACGCATGATTCCAAACCCGAACTTTCCGGGTGAATTCCCAGACAGGTGGCTATGCTAGGTGGGGGGGTCAGCCTGTCAGTGCTCAGACCATACGCCGCACACTGCATTAAATTGGTCTGCATGGCTGTCATCCCAGAAGGAAGCCTCTTCTAAAGATGATGCACAAGAAAGCCTGCAAACAGTTTGCTGAAGACAAGCAGACTAAGGACATGGATTACTGGAACCATGTCCTGTGGTCCGATGAGACCGAGAGGGTTAAGGCAGTGCTGGAAAATAGTGGTGGCCACACAAAATGGGGTGTACTCACTTTTGTTGCCAGCGGTTTAGACATTAATGGCTGTGTGTTGAGTTATTTTGAGGGGACAGCAAATTTACACTGTTATACAAGCTGTACACTCATTACTTTACATTGTAGCAAAGTGTCATTTCTTCAGTGTTGTCACATGAAAAGATAGAAGAAAATATTTACAAAAATGTGAGGGGTGTACTCACTTTTGTGAGATACTGTATATTAACAAGACCAAGTATGGAAAGAAGAAGTGCAATAAGTCTAGGTTCACACTACTGCAATGCCAGACATCGCATGTGGTTCGCACCGCATTGCTGTGCAGATCACACATGTGCACCGGAATGGTGCAGGACCCTTTTTGGTCCGCACTGGAATCGGATTGCATGGGTGTTCACACTTATGCGATCCGATTCCTGCACCATTTCATAGTTCGCACTGCGATCTGCGAACCAATCTGGGGGCGTCGTTAACTTTGTATTGACACCCCCAGCGGTTCACAGATCTCAGTGTGAACCAGTGTGCAATGCAGATGCGACTGGATCCGCACTGGATTCGCAGGGTTTCCACATCGCACCAGTGTGAACGAAGGACTAAATCTTATAAAGCATTTCTGACTGATCCATAATATTCTTTACTGAACACAAAGAAAGGGAACTTTCTTCTGAACTTTCATTAATGAAGGCAGAGCTGCCAGCTGCTCCCCCTAGTGGCTGTCTTCAGAAAGGCTCTCATCTCATTTACTGTATTTTGCTTTTTGTTGTATAATTTTATATCTCTGATTAAATTTTCCTGGAATAACGATTGGACGTGTCCTGTTTTTCAGCTCTAAAGAAGATGCAGTCAGATATTTTTATAAACACAAAATGTTTCTACATTTCTTTTGCCATGCTATCAACTCATATATATATATTTTTTGTCTTGCAGATTTAATTTTGCATTGTCATGTATTCCATGCTTATATATTAGGGTCGCACCAATACCGTTTTTGTTTTTTTTTTGCCGGCAAGTACGCATACTGATTTTTTTGGTCAAGTACTCAGCGATACCAAGTACCAATACCTTTGAGGTGCGATTTGAGCCCATACAAAAGGGGCACCTAGTACAAAAGTTCACATCACTCAGAGGGCTTTTTGAAATGGGTTAACGCTACTGCGACCCCATTGTCGTGCGACTATGCGGTGCGACTTGCTTGCGACTTTCATGAGGCATTGGTCCAGATAAGTCTAAGTCGCATCGAAGTCTCATCAAAGAAGCACAGAAACCTTTTTTTTTTTAAAGTCGCTGCGACTTAATGGAACGGCCGCCATTGAAATAAATGTGTTTTCACTTGTCATTTGACTATATGTGTCGCAAGTCACATGGCAAGTCGCAGCAGTGTGAACCAAGGAAGGCTGTGAACAGGCCCTCCTCCACGATATCCAAAAAATGTAAAAACATTGTAACTGTTTTTCAGTTATACAGGTGCAACATTTAGTAATAAAGAATATATTAATGGTGTGACATCATAACCTCCCCAATAGAAGTTATCTTTTGTATGGGTGCGATCGGCGGCTCTGGGTGACACAAACAATTTGCCCGTCCTCCGGGGTGTATAAATCAGAGGCAATGAGCTCGGCTGAAAGCTTTCTTCAAGGTCTCCGAGCCTTCCGGCGGAGATTTACGGGACTGTAACTTTAGCGGATGTAGTGCCAGTTTTGTGACATGATCTGTTTTTTATTTTTTAAGACCACTATATAAACAATTGTGTTATTCCGTAGTAAATTAGGAGTGCAGAGCCTTGCAGAACCAGAGGAATGACCGTCATTAGAATAAATTTATTGGACTATCTTTCCTTTCCAATGGCCAGAAACCGGACTTGTCCTGGTATTTGAGGATTTTTTATTTTCGATGTTCTTCAAAAGATGGAGGTTGGCGCCATATTCCTGAAACCGCTACAAATAGTAAAAACATCTAACAGTCGGTAAGTAAAAGCAAACCTATGATGACCTATAATAAAGTGTCAGGTGGACTTTATAGCGTTTATCCTCTGGTGCATGCAAGCATATTTACAAATCTTCTAGAGCAGTGGTTCTCAACCACCAGGCCATGGCATCCTGCCGGGCTTCATCCTGGGACTCCAGCCAGCTGCACATCCCATAACCTCCTACAGCGCCACCCAACCTCCCATAGTGGCCTGTAGTACTGCTCAACCTCCCAAAGTGCCCCAAGTCCCCCTGAGGATCCTCAGCCCCCACAATGCCACCCAGCCCCCTGTAGTGTGCCCTAGCTTCCTGCAGAACCTTGAGACTCCCATAGTGCCCTCAATCTCCAACAGTGCCCCCAGACTCCTACAGTGTCACCCAGCCCGTGTGTCCTAGGTTTCTGTAGATCCTTGAGCCTCACATAGTACCCCCAACCTCCAGCAGTGTCCTACAGTACCCCCCAATCTCCTACAGTGTCACCCAGCCAGTGTGACCTAGTTTGCTGTAGAACCTTGAGCCTCCCATAGTACCCCCAACCTCCAGCAGTGTCCTACAGTACCCTCCAATCTCCTACAGTGCCACCCAGCCAGTGTGCCCTAGTTTGCTGTAGATCCTTGAGCCTCCTATAGTTCCCTCAACCATCAGCAGTGTCCTACAGTGTCCATCAAACCTAATACAGTGCCACCCAGCCAGTGTGCCCTAGTTTGCTGTAGATTCTTGATCCTCCCATAGTGCCCTCAACCTCCACCAGTGTCCTACAGTGCCCTCAACCTCCTATAGTGCCACCCAGCCAGTGCGTGCTAGTTTACTGTAGATCCTTAAGCCTCCCATAGTATCCTAACCTCCATTAGTGCCCCAAAGTGCCCCCCAACCTCCTACAGTGTCACCCAGCCAGTGTGCTCTAGTTTGCTGTAGATCCTTGAGCCTCCCATAGTACCCCCAACCTCCATCAGTGCCCTACAATGCGCCCCAACCTCCAACAGTGCCACCCAGCCAGTGCACCCTATCATGCTGTCGATCCTTGAGTCCCCTAAAGAGCCCCCAACCTCCAAAAGTGTCCTACAGTGTTCCCAAATTTCCTACAGTGCCCAGTCTTCCATAGTGCCCATTCAAAGGCTCTAGCTTCCTGTAGAGACTCCCAGCACCCTCCAGAAATCCCTGCCCCCACAGTTGCCCCTAATTTCCTCCAGAAACCTCATCCCTTATGAGGCCATCAAGTCTGCTACAGAGATCTCTAACCCCCTCCAGAACCCCTGCCCCCCCCCCATAGTGACACCCAGGACCATCCAGAGCCTACCAGCATTTTATTGCCTATTTTGTATTCCCGTACTTTTCTTTTTTTTATATAGTTGGGGAGAATAAGGTTTTGGAAGAATTTACTGGGGCTTTGTCTGAATATGGTTGAGAACCACCATTCTAGAGCACCCAGGGGCCCCAAAAACTTATGCAAGTGACAACTTCAACAAGGATAAAAGCAATCTGACACCTGGCTACCCCATGCCTTGCTATTGGCCTTTAAATAAGATGGGATACATTAATGACCAATAGGGCTGCAGAGGACATTGGAGTGGCAAGGCCAAAGTATTGACTTACTAGTTAAAGTCAATAATTCCATAACAAAGCGTTATAAACATTTTCAAGTGCCAACTTCAAACAGGAGGAAAGCACTTTAACATCAGCCCCCCCGCCTTGCAATTAGCTACTAAATAAGATAAGGATTTAGTAAGAATGTAGTGGATGCGGTGGGCACACGTCAAAGTCGGTATTTGCATAAGAGAGTTCTGCCCTTTGGGGCAGTGCCCAGGGACATTGCTAGGGTCCTAAGAGCTTGTGCCAGGGCTAGGGTGGGCTTCAGGGGAGAGAAGGAAGCCCAACAATGGATGGCCCATAGTAAGCCTATGGGTGATATCACCACTCGGGCATTCCAGCTGTTATTGATCGCTCTCTCCTCTAACATGTAGCCGGCTCTGGCTGACATAGGGAAGATTACGTGATGGGATCAGAGCTTCCTGAGAAGAGGTAGCGGTATACATCTTTCTTCCACAGGGTATTTAGGATAGGTGTAAGAAAGAGAGTGGGAGCAGTTATAAGATTTGTTAGTATAAGCCTGGAATGCTACTTTAAAGTCAATCTGCAACTGTGCAAACACCACCATCTAAAGAATGACTCGTTCCTGTGCTAGGGTGACAGCGCTCAACTACCTAACTGTATCTATGGAGGAAGCTGTCAACCTAAGTCAGAACTGTGAGAGCACGTCTTCCTCTCTTCTTCATCTCTATTACATGGTGGGAAGGAGGAATTAGTAGCTTACAGTAGATAGCTTGGAATGAAGATAACATTGTTGGTAACATTGTTGGACAATCACTTTAATTCACAGGAAGTGACAAGGACATGGCATGTCTGGCAGGATCAACACATAATTTCTGTAGATATAGCAACAACAGTGGGATTGAGAAACTTTCTATTTTCTATTTCTCTTCAATTTGGGTTATAATCCCAATCCCCCTGTTGTTGCTATTTTTATTCAATAGGGATGAGGTGCCAGATATTATGGGGTCAATCAATCTATCATTTGAGCTATTACATAATTTCTGTACTTTCTGAAAATGTCCTTAGCCTGGGATTCCTTCCAGCCAGGGGCGACCATTACGATTTTCTGTTGTAAACGAGAGTGGTTATTATTATATGACAGCATCGTGTTTGCATGATTACAGCCTTTTGTCGGCGCTCCTGCACTAATCTGTGTCTATATCAGAGTCTTCCTGGTCCCCTTTTAACCCATGTGATTGCACAGAGCCTCCCCACCAAATTTGTGGACTTGCTTGGTGACCTCCTTGATGTCTCTTTCGGATTTTAAGAAAATTGGTGGTCTTTAGAAATCCCCTGAAGAAGCCAAAGTTGGCAAAACATGTTGGGATATAGCATCAAATACTGATCACCTTCTATACATGGGCAACAGTGATTCTATGTGATTTGTATCATACTCTGATTTTTTTTTATTGAACCCAATATATGTTGTTATTTTATTAATAAACTTTCTATTTTTATATAAAATGTATTCTCTTCAATTTGGGGCACCGTTATAATCCCAATCCCCCTGTTGTTGCTATTTCTATTCAATAGGGATGAAGTGCCGGATATTATAGGGTCACTATAATCTATCACTTGAGCTATTACTTAATTTCTGTACTTTCTGAAAATGTTCTTAGCCTGATATTAGAAAACAATGCAGCCACTACATCTAGGTACTGGCAGCTAAGATATATTACATTTTTCTTCTTGAGATTTTAATTACATCAAAAAGAGATATGCTGGTCCTTAGAAAAAGAGATATGCTTGTCCTTAGAAATTCCCTGAAGAAGCCAAAGTTGGCGAAACATGTTGGGATACAACATCAAATACTGATCACCTTCTATACATGGACACCAGTGATTCTATGTGACTTGTATCATACTCTGATTTTTTTATTGAACCCAATATATGTTGTTATTTTATAAATAAACTTTCTATTTTTAGATAAAATGGTATTCTCTTCAATTTGGAACACCGTTATAATCCCAACCCCCTGTTGTTGCTATTTCTATTCAATAGGGATGAGGTTGCCGGATATTATAGGGTCACTCTATCACTTGCGCTATTACTTAATTTCTGTACTTTCTGAAAACGTTCTTAGCCTGATATTAGAAAACAATGCAGCCACCACATCTAGGTACTGGAAGTTTCGATATATTAAATTTTTCTTCTTAAATATCAGTTACATGAAAAGAGATATGCTTTTCAGTACAGAAAACACAAAAACCTGAAAACTTATGACTAATTTATTAAATAAGCTACCCAACATTGATTTGAAAAAATCTATATTATATAATTAGAGAAAGATTGAGTTACAGGGGTTGTGACATAAACTGTACTAGATTAAAAAAAAAAATCTCACAACCAAGGTTTAGCAAATACCGAGGCCCCATTTACACCAACATCACATATGACTTTTCAGCACGTTTGGGTGCATTGGAAGCCCACTCATTTCACAGGGCTTGCTACAACAAAATGCATTAACGGACCACAAAGAGGTACTGTAAATGGGCCCTCAATAATGTTTAAAAGTGAAATTAACTAAGAGAGAGGACCAGACGGCCGTCTCAAGAGTCTATATTTATTTAATGTTGATAATGATATGACAACAAGAAGATAAAAGGCAGCCAACACATTTCAGGGGCCAACAATTTGCCTCCATCAGGGCTGAAACAAGATATATCAGTATATATCATAAAAATCAAAGTACTGACTATATTAATGAATAATAATATAGGGGAAATGGTATTCATGCTTGAATAGATTAAAAGGACAATTGGGTACAGGATATATGAGTCTGTTGGATATCAGAACATAAGCAAAAATTTCAACATGATTGGAAGATATACTGTACATCAAGATTGTTGGCCCCCCGAAATGAGTTGGCTGCCTCTTATCTTCCTGTTGTCATATATTTATTAACTTTAAATGATAATGGTCTCTTAAACCGAACATCTGGACCTCTTTTTTTCTACTTCACTTGGACTTCTTAATCTGGGGGGCTGTCACAGAGGTTAAGTCATTAAGCCCAACCAATAACATCTGATCAATGGATGATGGATTGAAATCCAGTGCCTGGCATCTGCTTTTCTTGGACTGAATAATGTTTGTTATACTAGGAATGACGGTGCCAATTACTTCAAATGAGATTTGGGACACTCAGTAGTAGAAACAAGTGCACTCAGTAGAAGACTCGGGGGCAATCAGTAGAAGACTCGGGGGCACCCAGTAGAAGGTGTAGAGCACTCAAGACAAGACATGGGGCACTCAGTAGAAGACTCTGGGGTACTCAGTAGAAGGTGTGGGGCACACATTCAAATAAGTGGTGTACTCGGAAAAAGATGCAGGGTACTCAGTAGAAGACACAGGGCACTCAGTAGAAGACACAGGGCACACAGTAGAAGGTGCAGAGCATGCAATACAAGGCATGGGGTACTTAGTAGAAGACGCCGGGTACTCGGTAGAAGATGTGGGGCACTCAGTAGAAGACCTGGGGCAGTCAGAAGAATAAGTGGGGTACTCAGTAGAAGACACGGGGCACTCAGTAGAAGGCTCAGAGAACTAAGTAGAAGACGTGAGGCACTCAGTAGAAGACACAGGGAACTTAGTAAAAGACACAGGGCACTCGGGAGAAGATGCAGTGCACTCAGTAGAAGACTCAGGGAACTTAGTAATAGATGCAGATCACTCAGAAGAAGATGCAGTGCACTCGGTAAAAGATGCAGTGCACTTGGTAGAAGATGCAGGGCACTCAGTAGAAGACTCAGGGAACTTAGTGAAAGACACAGGGCACCCAGTAGAAGACACAGGGCACTCATTAGAAGACACAGGACACTCAGTAGAGGACTTGGGTAACTCAGTAGAAGACTCGGGGAACCCAATGGAAGACGAGCGGCACTCAGTAGAAGATGTGGGCACTTAGAAGTGGGTGTAGGCATTCAGTAGAAGACATTGGGAGCTCAGCAGCAGACTTGGGGCACTCATTAGAGGAATCTGTCAAAGACATAGGTGCTTGGCAGAAAGCAGAAGGCACTCAGTGGAAAATTCTGGGCATGTGCCGCCAATGTCAGGATCTAGAAATGCCTCTGGCATTACGAGTACACTTTAAAACCAAACTCCTGTTCATTTTGACATAATGAGGAAGGAATAGACCCTTGTTATGTTTTTAACTGTAATAATTTTTGGCTGGATTTCAGATATTGAATGCTTCCCCAACGGATAATAGAAAACTCCTATTTATTGTAAACCCAGCGACCCCTTTATTGCCCAAAAATCAGACCTACAACAAGTGCCTTACAATGAAAACCTCCCTGCATGGCGGTTTGCGAAAATCTTCATCTAGGTTTCTACGCTGTGTCCTGCTGGAGGATGGAAGACTTGTTTATATGGAATTCCAACAACAAATATTTTGGCTAAATTATTTAGTCCTCGGTTGGATCTCATAGTCCTGGCCTGTGATAAGAGCCACAATCTGGCGCCCTGGTCTCTGCCAAAGCATCCTCCGTTCAACCGTTATATATGACTCCGATTTGCAAAAACTCACGACAGCCTGATCCATAACTGACCCAGTCCAAATCACAAGGGCCAACCACATGTCGTTCATGGCATGGGATCATAAAATATGCTTCCCTCCACCAACAGGATACACAGCAGAGGGTTTGTATCTTTGAGGAACACTCCAGTCAAACATAAATATTTTACATCTGAAAGAACAGTGCATCAAAAATTAGATGTAAACCCATACTATAAACTTCTATTATTTTCTCTCCTTCCTAAATTGACCACTGAAAATATTTTGTTATATCAGTTTGATAAGTTCAAAATGATACTTGTTGATCCTGCCAGAAATTACGTGGGCTGATAATGCTCTGTGCTCTCTGTCTGTGATGACTGTTATCAGTTACAATGTTACCATTTATCCCTGAGAACTACAGAATCATATCCTTCTATGTTATGGATAATAGAAGACGGGTGGGGTTCTGTAGTCCTCTCTTTTTTCTGTTATCCTGATAAAAAATAGCAAGAGAGTGTTGTCATCCTACGACAGGAAGTGCTGGATTATCAGGTGAAAATAAAGAAAACTAAAGCAGTCACCGCATCTAAGGACTGGTGAGCTGCAGTATATAACATTTTTGCTTTGTTATTGTGTTTAATAAGTAGTCTCCTAGTCCTAAAAATGGGCTTCAATGTCAATTTAGTTTTTGGCTGGGCTGTAGTTACCTCAGACTGATTGTATAGTTTTTCACCTGGTTTTTCCCTAAGCTTAAAACAAAGTTATCAATATTTAAATTTCCTTTAGCCAATCCAGTAGGAGGTTTATGCCACTGGTGCTTGCTGGGGGGAGAATATAAATATCTGGAACAGGCCATGTGCTCTCTCTCTTTCCCTGGGCTGAGGCCTAGAGAGGTGCTTCTGGGTGGAGCTCTACTATTAGGCCCAATAGCCTGTTTTGGGGCCTAACGTGTGCTGAAGTGGTCCTGAAGCTCTCCTGCCTAGTCTGGATGAAGCTGTGCCAAGGAGGAGACACAAGGGATGCCCCTTTGCTGGAGAGAGAGGGAGAAGGCTGGGCAGGGGCGGCCCTAGAGTTGCCACCTCATCCCTTTAAACCCAAAAACATATTAATTACACAGGTTCTGAGGTTGATCAAATGCAGATAAGGCACTAAGTGAGTTTAATTACCACTTTAATCAGTCACAGAACCTGTGTAATTAACATGTGTTGGGGTTTAAAGGGATGAGGTGGCAACACTAGGTGGCCCATCCATTAAGGGCGCATGGGCGCCCCCCCCATCCATGCATCCGGCCCCTATGCAGGACATCGGATGCATGGATTTCATTGGGGGGGGTGTTAGACTTCAAAATAGGGTGGCCTCGGGGCGCAAAGCATTGCGCTACGAGCCCACCCAGGTGTGTTACAATAGCGAATAAATATTCGCTATTGAAACACTGATCCTCCTCCCTGCCAGTCAGGAAGCAGGTCTGAGACCCGTTTCCCGATTGGCTGAAAGGAGAAGCAATACGATTGGCCGCCAAGGAGGAGGGAGGAGACAGAAGCCGATGTGATGCATGCAGGGAAAGAGAAAGACCCCCGTGATGCCCGCTGTCTTGGTGCCCGCCACCTGGGTAAGTGCCCCGGACCCAACCGACCAGACAAGGAGGGGGGGGGTGTGTATGTGTTGGTTGCCGACCCCCCAAACAAAAAAATGACCACCAGCTGCCCTTGAGCCTGGGCTCTCAGAAGGGCCCTGGTGACTCACTTGGAGCATTCACTGAAATTTAGGAACGTGTTTACAGTGTTGCCGGGTCGCCTTAAAGGTTCTGACACTGTGAAGCTGGACATGGATCTGGATTTGGAGAGTCTGTAGGCGATCTGCTACGGTATCTGGGACCCTCCCTGACCCTCACCTCCCTAACTGTTTTGCAATAAAACTTTGAAAAAAGACAATTATTAGCATCCAATATCCTTTCTTAGAGCCTCATTTTAGCTATTGGCTCAGCCCTGGGGTGAAATTCTGGCCCGCCTCTGCGTCTGGAGGTGCTATCCTGCCATTGGGGGTGCTACAAATTTTTAATATATTACGCTTTAATATATCAGTTTTTGATGGTCGTTGGAGAAGTGTCCAGAAAAAAAAATACATTAAAGCCCAACTCCAGCCAAAATGTCCCAGTGATGACAAGAGAAGTGGAGACTAGAACCTAGAAGAGTGACAGCAGAAAAAGATCAAATGATCCATCGAGCCTGCCCCTTTTTTTTGTTTTTTTGTTTTGGGGTTTTTTGTTTTCTTTTTCTGTTTATTTTAGGCAGGCCATACATGGGTTGAATTTCGAAAGAATTTTCTTTCGAAAATCTTATCTAAGAATTTTTGTTTGAGTTTAGCACCATTAGTGGACGGACGGTGGTCTGAGGAAAGACCTCAGGCCTGTACTTGTACAGACTCACAATGGGTGGTCTCTGCTCTGGAAGGTCATCGTCATGAGTCGGGAGTGGGATTCTCGTCGGGACACAGGAGGCCTGTAATGCACAGTTCTGCTCAGGTCTCTGGATGGTCATCTGAGGGTATTCTCACTGAACACCAATGTAAGGAGCATTCTTTCCATTGACCACTAATGTCAGGAGCATTCTTACAACTGACCACCAATGTAAGGAGCATTCTTCCCACTAATCCCTGATGAATTGATCTTAGAAAGAGTCTCCCAAAGATCTGAAAATTATTTCAAGGGTTTCTGGGGTAAAAAAAAAAAGGTTGAGAAAGGCTGCTCTTCAGTGCCTTGCAAACGTATCCACCCCCTTGACATTTTTCGTGTTCTGTTGCCTCACAACCTGGAATAACATGGATTGTTTGAGGATTTGCAACATTTATTTACTGAACATGCCCACAACTTTGAAGATTTTTTTTTTTGTTATTGTGAAGCAAACAACAAATAGGACAAACTAACAGAAAAAGTCAATGTGCATAACTATTCACCCCCCTAAAGTCAATACTTTGTAGAGCCACCTTTTGTGGCTATGACAGCTCCAGGTCGCTTTGGATAAGTCTCTATGAGCTTGCCACATCTTACCACTGGGATTTTTGCCCATTCCTCCTTGCAAAACTGCTCCAGCTCCTTCAAGTTGGATGGTTTGCTCTTGTGAACAGCATTTATTAAGTCTGACCACAGATTTTCTATTGGATTGAGGTCTGGGCTTTGACTAGGCCATTCCAACACATTTACATGTTTCCCCTTAAACCACTGAAGTGTTGCTTTAGCAGTGTGTTTGGGGTCATTGTCCTGCTGGAAGGTGAACCTCTGTCCTAGCCTCAAATCACACATAGAGTGGTACAGGTTTTGCTCAAGAATATCCCTGTATTTAGCACCATCCATCTTTCCCTCAACTCTGACCAGTTTCCCAGTCCTGACTGCTGAAAAACATCTCCACAGCATGATGCTGCCACCACCATGTTTCACGGTGGGGATGGTGTTCTTTGGGTGATGTGAGGTGTTTGGTTTGCACCAGACATAGCGTTTTCTTTGATGGCCAAAAAGTTAAATTTTAGTCTCATCAGACCAGAGCACCTTCCTCCATACATTTTGGGAGACTCCCACATGCCTTTTCACAAACTCAAAACGTGCCATTTTGTTTTTTTGCTGAAAGTAATGTCTTTCTTCTGGCCACTCTGCCATAAAGCCCAACTCTATGGAGCATACGGCTTATTGTCGTCCTATGTACAGATACTCCAGTCTCTGCTGTGGAACTCTGCAGCTCCTCCAGGGTTACCTTAGGTCTCTGTGCTGCCTCTCTGATTAATGCCCTCCTTGCCCGGTCCATAAGTTTTGGTGTGCGGCCGTCTCTTGGCAGGTTTGCTGTTGTGCCATGTCCTTTCTATTTGGTTATGATAGATTTGATGGTGCTCCTAGGGATCATCAAAGATTTGGATATTTTTTTATAACCTAACCCTGACTTGTACTTCCCAACAACATTGTCCCTTACTTGTTTGGAGAGTTCCTTGGTCTTCATGGCAGTGTTTGGTTAGTGGTGCCTCTTGCTTAGGTGTTGCAGCCTCTGGGGCCTTTCAATAAGGTGTGTATGTGTAATGACAGATCATGTGACACTTAGATTGCACACAGGTGGACATCATTTCACTAATTATGTGACTTCTGAAGGTAATTGGTTGGACCAGAGCTTTTTATGGGCTTCATAACAAAGGGGGTGAATACATACGCACATGCCAATTATCAGTTTTTTATTTATGAAAAATAGTTTTATGTATATATTTTTCTAACTTTACTTCACCAACATAGATTATTGTGTTCTGATCCATCACATATAACTCAGATTAAAAAAAATTGAACTAAAGGCTGTAATGTAACAAAATAGGTAAAAAGCCAAGGGGGGTGAATACTTTTGCAAGGCACTGTATATGATTGTACCAACATACATTTGAATTACAACCCCCTTTAATGGAAAGGTTATACCAGTATAATCTCTGTCATTGATGTATGTTGTTATCGCATCCCCAACAGTGGCATCTCCAGCTTTCATATTTAGGGGGGGCACATGGGGGGACAGGGACAAAAGTAGGGGGGCAACTATAAAATGCAATTATATATATATATATATATATATATATATATATATATATATATCCTGGGGCCCTTTACTACGACCCCACAACGGCCCTTTCACATGTTTTGCAGTGAGCTCCCTTCCTACTGTATTGGGGCCCCCCAGGGTGGCAGAAAACAAGAGATATATGTCACCAGCATACCAAGAAAATATAAGGGTCCAAAGCAGTGGGAGAACTATCAGGGTTGCAAAGGTTGTCTTGCCTCCGGGCCCTGGTGTTCTGCCACTGTGGGGTTCCCCAGCCTCCTCTTGCTGTCCTGCCCCTGCTATTGATTGCTCTGGTTTGGCATCTCTTGGAATTTACAGGCTGGTTCTCCTGTCCTAAGGAAGGGAGAAATCAGTCAGTTTTTTCAGTAACTGAGAGTCCTGGTGGAGTCCTTCCTGCAACTCGCTCTTCTCCCTGCCAATGAGGATGCAGGGGAAGGAGCAGATCGGGCAGCCATGGTTGTGTGAGCGCTCGCATTATGCAGTGTCAGCGAGCAGAGGGGAGGGGGGAGGAATCACCCGCAGGAGCTGACTGGGGACGCTCTCCCTCTCAATAGAGACTGTGTTACTCCAGCGGCGGCCTGAGTAAGATGTGGCGCATCCGCTACGAATGCAAACAAAAAGACATTGCCTTTTTGTAAAAAAAATATATATATTTTTTTTAATTGGGGGGCAGATGGTGGGGCACAGCATAATGTTGGGGGGGTCGGGGCCCCCTTGTGCCCCTCCTAGAGACGCCATTGACCCCCAAACTTTTATAGGAAACATGGCTTGGTGATTTGCTATTGTTACTGTTATGGCATACATGTAAACTTCTTGAATGTTCAACAAAGAACCTTAATTTTCGGCTTTCCCAATGACTCCAATGTGATCTGCAAAAATAGCAATGTTTTGCTGAAATCTCCCAATTTTTACCGAAATTGTGAAGACAAGAAAATTCTTAAAGTCTTCAACCCAAATATATAGGAAACACATGGAGGTAGCACAAGGAACAGATAAACAGACTGTAATACACAACGACAAATCGGAATGCTCCAATCACGCCTCGCCTGTCAGTGGGTCAAAAATAACGGAAGATCATTTTTGATTGGTTGGCGTAGGCTACTGTTTGCTGCTGTCTGCCTTATTAAATAAGACGGACGTGTCACCGAAAACTCACAGGGCAAGTTATTTCAGGAGGATTATTAAAAGGCAATCTTCGGAGGGTATGACATTTAATATTGGACGCGGTCAGCTCTTCCATTGGAACTAACAAAATATCCAATATCCCCACCTCCTCCAGAGATGATTTAACTGTAACCTGGGATCATACGAGGAAGTCTGAGCCTGTCACCGCTCAGACGAGATCCCGGTGTTGTAGAACGGCCTGATACAAGGCAGAATTATGATTAATTATTAATATTATTATTTTTAATTATTAATAATAATAATTATTATTATTGTTATTATTAAAATTATTATTATTATTAATTACTATTATTATAATTTTTATTAAATATTATTATTATTTTTAAAATTCTGATTGTGTTTTAAGAAACTAAATGAAATCGGTATGTTCTGGACGTTGCATGTAATTATTATATGTATAAAAAGCAGAATGTTGAGAGCCGGAGTAGCAGAGCAGAGCCGAATCTATGAAGATAAAAAAAAAGAATAGTCAAGAAAAAACCAAAAAAAACAGCTTTTGCTGAAATATTTACTTTAATATAGAGATTTCCCCCTTCAATACTTTAATGTTGCCACTAGATGTCCTCCACTCTAATTTGCAGCCCACTTCCTCTGAGCCCCGGTCATCCTGGACAGCCCCCCTGGCTTGTGACTGTACAGTAAAAGGAGAAGCAGCGCAGTGATGATCTCATCTCTGTCACTCTGCTCTCTCCTCCTACTAGCAGACTTCTTGTCAGCACATGAAATGATTGGCTGCTTCCCTTCTTCTGCTCTGAGCTATGTTGTGAAAGGGGCTTTGAGAGGCTGACACCAGGTCACGTTCAGGTTCATCTTTAAGCCTTGATTGCGAGCAGTCAGTTCAGAAAATCTCATTTGACATAGTTGCTAATCATGATGATGAACATTTGTATGTAGTGCTATGCGATTAAATCTTGTCTGCAATTATTAAAAAGTGAACTGAGTAATTGGAAACATCCGTAATAGTCCTTAAAGTGTTACTAAATCCAGAACAGTAAAATCAGTCTGTATATGCAGTAAAGCATACTTGGTATACTCACTATGGAACCTAAGGGGTTAACCCTACGCGTTGTGTAAAAAGGCTGTTTGATACTGTCTTCTCTGATCCTCCCCGTCTTCCATTGTCCCCAATCCAGCACCTAATAGAACAGAGCCCTGGGGGCACTCTGCACATGCTCAGTTTTGTGTGTATTGCTAGAGAGTTTTTTTTGTTTTGTTTTTTTCTTGGGAGGGTGCATGTGATGAGCACAGGGCCAATCAGCACTGTCCAGACAGGGGGTCAGGGGTCATGCAGCCTCATAGGACAGTCAGAGGAGAATGAAAACTCCTCCTACAAGCTTTAACCAGACACTGATAGGAGTCACAAGACTGCTATATATACTGCTGATGAGAAAAGGTATTTAGCTGTTTATATTTTCTAAAATAATATAATTTCCATGCTCTGTGTACTGTGGGAGACCAGATCTAGTGAATGCAGAGTCCTGGGTTTAGTAACACTTTAAATTGATAACAATTAGCTTGCTCTGTGCACTGTGTATCCTTAACAAATGGCCTTTTTTCCCCTAAAATACTATTTTTTTCACCTTTTCTTCCCATCTCAGAGCTGCTGATTTCCTCTGTCTTCTTTCAGACACTTCCTGCCTACATGCACTCAGTGCGACGTTGGCAGCAGATCATTGCTCTGGACGGGATTCCTGGCAACGGTGGATCACCAAAGTCAGCATGGCCACTTGTACTCTGCAGAGGGTTCAGGTGACGGGTGACAACACAGGAGGACAGATGGAGACAGTTGTCACGTTATGAGGGGAGGTGCCTGAAAAAGCCTTCATGGCAGGATCACCAGGGTCTATTTTAATGAAGGATCAAGAAGATTGAACGCTTCTGAAATGATATCGACATGTTAAATCTTACATTCCATTTTTAGTGATGGGGTTTACATTTACTTTAAGCAGATTCTTACTTTTAATCTATTTAGTCAATAAATTCTAAATTTGAAATGTTGGTGGTAAAGTGGGGGAGCAAAAAAAAAAAATACACCGGTGGCTTTCTGTCCAGAAATGTAATAAATTATAACCCAATCACTAACCACTTCAGCCCCGGAAGGATTTACCCCCTTAATGACCAGGCCGGTTTTTTGCCATACGGCACTGCGTAACAATTGCGCGGTCGTGCGACGCTGCACACAAACAAAATCTATGTCCTTTTTTTTTCCCACAAATAGAGCTTTCTTCTGGTGGTATTTGATCACCTCTGCGGTTTTTATTTTTTGCGCTATAGACAAAAAAAGACTGACAATTTTGAAAAAAATAAACAATGTTTTTTTACTTTTTGCTATAATAAATATCCCCCCCCAAAAAAAAAAAAATAAACAAATTTCTTCATCAGTTTAGGTCGATACGTATTCTTCTACATATTTATAGTAAAAACAAATTGCAATAAGCGTATATTGATTGGTTTGCACAAAATTTATAGCATATACAAAACTGGGGATAGGTTTATGGCATTTTTATTTATTTTTTTTTTTTTTTACTAGTAATGGCGGCGATCTGCGATTTTTATCGGGACTGCGACATTATGGCGGACACATCGGACACTTTTGACACTATTTTGGGACCATTGTAATTTTTACTGCGATCAGAGCTACAAATAACCACTGATTACTGTATATATTACATCATTTTTTTTTTTTACTAGTAATGACGGTTGATCGATCGCTGCTCCCCCCGTCTCTCGATCGCCACATTGTTTGCCTGCCAGGCCCCCCACCAGCCCCCACTTACCCCATCCAGGTCACGGCTTCAGCGCCCCCCCCCCCCCGCATCTCCTCCCGAGTCCCGGCAGTCGCTTCTCCTCCCAGCCAATCAGGACTTAGGACTCGCGTCCAATCGGGTCTTACATCTCCCAGACAATCGGTTCTCAGGACCCACTTCCTGATTGGCCAGGAGGAGAAACAGATAGACATTAGCGAATATAAATTCGCTATTGTCACACAACTGGGTGGGCTCCATAGACGCAGAATGCAGGACTCGGCCCCACCCCCCCTCCGGCGCCCGCGTCATTGGATTTGATTGACAGCAGCGGGAGCCAATGGCTGTGCTGCTATCAATCTATCCAATCAAGAGCCGAGAACCCCGGGCAAAGAGGTACAGCGCGTCTCCGCCAAGGGATCGAAGGGCTCAGGTGAATAAAACGGGGGGGGGGGGCCCGGTCAGTGTCAGAAGTTTTTTCACCTTAATGCATATGATGCATTAAGGTGAAAAAACACAAGGAATTACAACCCCTTTAAGTATTTCTTTGTCTCTAGATATTTCTCTGGTCTTATAACCACTTGCCAACTGCTGCACGGCGATATACGTCGGCACAATGGCAGCGGTGGGCAAATAGGCATACCTGTATGTCCTCTTTAATTGGCGGGGCTAGTGGGCGCGCGCCCGTGCCTGTGAACGTAGAGGTAGAACGGGGAAGTGCCTATGTAAACAAGGAATTTCCCCATTCTGCCTAGTGACATGACAGAGATCACTGCTCCCTGTCATCGGGAGCACTGATCGCTGTCATGTGAGTTGAAGCACGCCCCCCTAGTTAGAATCACTCCCTAGGACACACTTAACCCCTTCATCGCCCCCTAGTGTTTAACCCCCTTCCCTGCCAGTGTCATTTACACAGTAATCAGTGCATTTTTATAGCACCGATCGCTGTATAAATGACAATGGTCCCAAAATAGTGTCAAAAGTGTCCGATGTGTCCGCCATAATGTCACAGTCACGATAAAAATCGCAGATCACCGCCATTACTAATTAAAAAAAAAAACATTTATAATAAAAATGCCATAAAACTATCCCCCTTTTTTGTAGACGCTATACCTTTTCTTACAAACCAATCAATATACGCTTATTGCGATTTTTTTTTTAACAAAAATATGTAGAAGAATTGGTATCGGCCTAAACTGAGGAAAAAAAATGTTTTTTTTATATATTTTTTGGGGGATATTTATTATAGCAAAAAGAAAAAAAATATTGCTTTTTTTTCAAAATTGTCGCTCTTTTTATGTTTATAGCGCAAAAAATAAAAACTCGCAGAGGTGATCAAATACCACCAAAAGAAAGCTCTATTTGTGGGGAAAAAAGGACATCAATCAATTTTGTTTGGGTGCAAAGTCGCACGACCGCGCAATTGTCAGTTAAAGCGACGCAGTGCCGAATCGCAAAAAGTGCTCTGGCCAGGAAGGGGGTAAAATCTTCCGGGGCTGAAGCGGTCAAAGGCTCATTTTTTAAAATCTCTTTAGATGGATCTATAACATTTAAGTAAATGCCAGCAGCAAACTTCCCCCTTTTTGCTCTATTTTGTTGTGTTAAATATACAATAGTAAGCGCTTTTTTTTTTTTAATATCTGTTTGATAAGTGCAAAAAATATTTTGATCCTGCCAGAAATTCATAACTGTCCTGTGCCCTCTGCGCACACTTCCTGTGTTGTCTCAGGGAGCCCTTCCAGTTTGGTATATTGAACTACATAATAATTAGCCTTCATGTTGTAGAGCTCTGGGGGTGGTTAACTGGTATATAAAAAAAAAAAAAAAACAACTAGGCAGGGCTGACACCATCCAGTTCAGACGAATGCTGTGTGTTCTCAGTCCACAGCAGGAATGTAGGAGATCACTGGAGATCTGGGAGATCCACACGTCTTGTGCTGTACTTGCAGGGTCATTATAGGGATGAAAGATGGTGCAATCTGCACGTATTGTATAGATGTACTGCGTATAACTCACACTTTAAATAGGGTCAGTTGACTCTTTATTTAATAATCTGCACCAAGCTATGTCATTGCAATCTTGTACTGTGAATGTTGACCAAACATGTTGATTAAATAAAGTCAAGATGATATGAAAAAGAGGTTAGGCCAATGTAAACAAACTGATTGATAGCATATGCTTGCTGAAATGTCTTTTTTTTTTTCATGTCATTATAGGGAAGATTTACTAAAATCGGCAGTAATAAATGGCAGTTGTTTATTACACACAGGGGGGGGAGAACGACTAAAACTGGAGCAAGCAAAATCTTGGGCAGGCCATAGGCGTGTGCACAGGGTGTGCCGGGTGTGCCTGGGCACACCCTCATCACCCCGTGTGGCGCAGATTCCCCCTGATATTTCACCAAAGCCCCCTAATGGAGCTCCTAAAACAATTGTAAAGGAATCGTAAATAATAATAATAATAATAAATAAATAAATAAATAATTAAAAGTGTAAAAAAAATTATAAAATAATAAAAAATAATGACACTGTCCAGTGCCCTATTGACACCAATCTCTGCCCTACTGACACCATTGGTATATATACATATGCACATAACACGCATCTTTGTTGGAGCTTTGGGGTGCACACCTTAATGCAGGGGTAGGCAACCCGGGGCCCTCCAGCTGTTGTAGAACTAGATTTCCCACAAGGCATTGCAAGGCTGGCCGTTGCAATTACTCCCAGAGGCATGATGGGACTTGTAGTTCTGCAACAGCTGGAGGGCCCCCAGGTTGCCTACCCCTGCATTAGGGTGTGCACCCCAAAGCTCCAACAAAGAGCTGCCCTAATGCAATAGGCTGTGCACACCCATGGGTGCAGCTGTGCATAGTAGCCAATCAGCTTCTAGGTTTTATTGTCAAAGCTTAATTAAACAAGCTGGTTTTAGAAGCGGATTGGTTACTATGTAAAGCCACACCAGATTTTGTGTGCATTCATTTTAGTAAAATACCCACCCCACCCCTCCCTCTCTCTCTCTCTCTCTCTCTCTCTCTCTCTCTCTCTCTCTCTATATATATATATATATATATATATAATATATACAATGCTGTGTCTCCTAATTGGCAGGTCTGCATAGTGATCCTCTTATTCTATTTGTCCTTCTCAATGCCGTTCTATTAGCTTGTTTTCATAGTTTAGGTGGCTTAAAGGGGTTCAAAACCTTTGTGTTTTTTTCATCCTAATGTATCCTATGCATTAAGGTGAAAAAACACCTGGCAGTGACCGGCCCCCCAGCCCCCCCATTTTACTTAACTGAGCCCCGTTTTTCTTTTGGCGGGGATGCGCTGTCTCTCCCTCCACGAGATCCCGGCTCTTGATTGGATAGATTGGTAGCAGCACAGCCAGTGGCTCCCGCTGCTGTCAATCAAATTCAATGACGCGGCGCCGGGGGGGGGCGGGGCTGAGTTGGGCATTCGTTTTTATGGACGCCGAATGCTGGACTCGTGAGCGCGCTCGCAAGGTAACACCCTGGGAGGGCGCTTCTCACCTTGGGACTGCTGGATATTATCCGCCCGCTATGTAGCCTATACCTAAAGCTCTAGCGTTTTTTCTGTCCCAAGCACTTTCCATAATCATTCATTATTTTTGGTGGAACCTCATCGCGGCCAAGCACATTTTATTACACAGATGTTGTAAATGCATTTCAAGCCTCCTACTATTCCGGTCTGGCGTCCACTTGACACTCGTCTTGGTCTGACTGCCTCCTTTGTTCTTTGAACGTGGAATCACTCCAATCGGATTAAAACATATGTATACATACTCAACTCTCAACCCCTGATGAAGTTATCGTAATACTGGAAACGCGTCGGGTTTTGGGTTACACCACCCTTCGGAGAGTACATATGTTATTGTGCATTTCATTCTTTGTATTGGCGTTCTGTTTTTTGTTTGATGCATTTATGTGATGTGTAGACGTTATACATCTTTTACCATACATCTTACCATATATACCATCTTTACCATATACATCTTTACCATTAAAGGATATTTTTCATACTTTAGAGCTGGTGGTCTTTCAAAGTCCCATTCAGGGGGTATTTCTTTTTGTTCTATTGCACCAGGGATGGGACCACCCTACTCTATATCTGACATGGTGGAGGTCTTTCTCTTTTTTCCTGATGTGGGGGGGAGCCGCGAGAGCCGCAGAGGGAACCCCAGAAGACGAGGTTTGGGGCCACTCTGTGCACAACGAGCTGCACAGTGGAGGTAAGTATGACATGTTTTTTATTTTAAAAAAAAAACACGATCCTTTACAATCACTTTAACATGAAATTCATTTTTACCTATCAGTCTTTCAGCAAGGAAGCTGATTGCATTATCCTAACATGTAAAGAGCAACTAAAGAATTAACAAATCTATGTTAATGCACAAGTTAGGCTGTTGTGGTTTTGTAATAAATCAGGGATTCTGGAAACTGCCCACAGAGGCACAAAGGAATGGCTTTCATAAATTATAAATTAGGGAACAGACACTTTTTTTAATTTTTTTTTTATTACAATGAAAAGAAAGCAGTACTGTACTTCCAATGAATGTAAACCCTAACTGAGTGACATTGTGCTCAAGCACTGGGAGATTTACTAAAATTGGAACACTCAGAATCTGGTGCAGCCGTGCATGGCGGCCAATCAGCTTCTAACTTCAGCTTGTTCAAACAAGCTTTGACAATAAAACCTGGAAGCTGATTGGTTTCTATGCAGAGCTGCACCAGATTTAGCATGCTCTAGTTTTAGTACTTCTCCCCCTGTGTATAATAAACAACTGCCATTTATTTAACTTGTTTTCAACTTTCACCTTTTTTTTTCCCTTTGTTGCAGTGTTATCTATCTCCTGCACCCTTTTTGCAGCCACTTTCCTGTCTACATGTCCTCCAAGAGGGGCTGCCCGGAATTTCTCAGAGAGGGTTTCCTAATGGTGACAACAGTTGACCATATCTTTGTGATGTGTGTAAAAATGGCCACTTGTAGTCTCCACCGGAAGTCTGTGGGGGTTGATTTATTAAAACTGGAGAGTGCAAAATCTGGTGAAGCTGTACATAGAAACCAATCAGCTTCTAACATCAGCTTGTTCAATTAAAGTGGATGTAAACCCGAAAAAATTTTTTTGTATATATCATACTGTAGAGTATAAGATTTCCTATCATTTGAGCCCAGTCTTGCCACACAGAGTTAATCCATCTCTGAGCAATCCTCTTTTATTGTTCAGTGAGAGAAATCTTGACAAACAGAGAAAAACTTTGTCAAATCCTCCCCCTTGCTGTGAGTGACAGGTGATTTAAATATCTCGTGCACTAGCCTAAGACATGCATTATTTTTTAATTCCCTCCCCCAATCCTTTCTTCAGCAGCTCTGCAAGGATTGGCTGTTCCACACCTCACCATGATTTGTCATGCTGAAGTCATGTGGTTACTTTCCTGTCTTTTCACTGGATGTTAGAGATCATAGCAGAAGTTCAGTGTAAGAAATACACAGGAGAAAAGTCATATTGACAAGGGGAGTGTAGAGGTGGGCGGGGAGTCTACTGACATCACGACTCCACCCACCGAGCTCCAGACAAGAGATCCCGCCCACAGAATCTGCAGTTTTTCGGGTCTCATAACAGACAGAGGGGAGACATTTGACAGGTAAAGATACATGCAGGAGGAATGTATATCCTTATAGATAACCCCTATGGCAGGAGTTTAGAAAGGATGACATTGGGTTTACATCCACTTTAAGCTTTGACCAAAAACCTGATTGGTTTCTACGCAGAGTCGCACCAGATTTTGCAATCTCCAGTTTTAGCAAATCAACCCCTGTGTGACAGGGTGACAACACAGGAGCACGGTCGTGAGATGGGAGCAACACGTTGTCACCCTAAACTGGAAGTGAATGAACAAAGCACTTCATGGCAGAATCACCAAGTTTTATTTAAAAGTTGCAAATTTAAAAAGAATGAAAGCTACTTTGGAAAAAAACAAGATGATAAGTGATTGGGTTTTACATCTTCAAACTAACTCTCACTGATTATCAATTTAGCGGGTGATAAAGGGATCAATATAAAAAGAAACCTCATACACAGGTGGCTTTCTGTCCAGTAATTGAATAAACCTTTATTTTAAGATCCATTCTTTTTTTAGGCTCCATGCACACTGGCTTAAAAAACGTTGCTTCTACAGGAGTTTTGTGTTCTGCCTGTAGAAGCAACTCAATGTTATCCTATGTGTCTGTGCACATTAGGACGTTTACAGACATATTTTAAACTCAACGTTTAGAGGCAGGAAAAAAAAAACTCTTCTGGTTTGCGTTAAAGGAAATTAAATGCCTTCTGTAAGACTATATATAAAAAAAAAAAATTAGAGAGCCACAAGTCTATCAGGTCCAGTAAAAGTTTATTTCTGAGATACAAGAAGTCAGAATGTATAACCAACACATTTCAGGGGCCGGCACATCCCCCTTCATCAGGGCTAAGAAGATAACATAACATGTTGTAAATAAGCAAATTTAAAACAAGTATTGGAAACTTATAGAAACATGGCATGGTATATAGATATTATACAGTATATATATATATATATATAGGAGATGAACTTGTGCCTTGTCGAAACCTTGAAATACAATCTTCACTGTGCTTTCACCTTTCAAGACTCATGAGTATCGCTCTCTCTTTTGGAATAAATATAGTGTACTGTGTATAATATAAAATTGTCCACAATAGTAATTCTGGAGCACCTCAAGTGATTGAATTGCATTCTAATATAAATATATATGTAGTAAATATATAAACATATATATATATATATATATATATATATATATATATAAAAATCCAAAGGAGAGGGCATCACTCACGGGTCTTACAAGGTGAATGCACAGTGAATATTTTATATCGCCGCTTCGATGAGGCACAAGCTCATCTTCTTCAGTACCTGAGGAAGACGAGCTTGTGCCTCGTCGAAACGCTAGAATCTTCACTGTGCGTTCACCTTCCAAGACCCATGATTGCCGCTCTCTCTTTTGGATTATATGTACTATCGTCTCTACTGCACACCCGGGACCATTTTTTTTAATCTCTGATATGTGTGCAGTGGCAACCATTGCAAATATATATACATATATATATATATATATATATATATATATATATATATATATATATATATATATATATACATATATATACGTATATATATATATATATATATGTATATATATATATATATATATATATATATATATATATATATATATATACACAAATATTTTTTCACAATAGATTTTTTTTTTTCACAATAGAAATATATACACAAATATACTGTATATGCAATCAACACATTTATGTGTATACAAATGTATCAAAATGTATACAAAGAGCATATTGCTATAAAGCTGTAGTCATCGTCTTATCTAACAATATAACAATATTACATTATCTAAAAAATGTCTACATTGCACAAAAGTAGCTGAGAGAGACATGTATAAGTGTAAAAGCTATCAGGTCCAGTAAGTTTTTTGCCATCTGCATCCAATTTGGGGAATTTACCTCCACTTCCTGTCTCATAGCCAACACAGGAAGTGGGATAAAATACCTGCAAATTAAGGGAATTGCATCTCAGGTCACCAGAACTAGTGTCCCCATTGGAAGATTTCCCCTCTATTACTTTTCTGGGGACAACTCAAAATTTGGGATTTTCTTTCACTTTCAATGATAAAGGTAAACAGGACAAATAGAGAGGGTGAGGCGCCATGCACACTGGGCTTAAAAAAAAAAAAAAAAAAAAAACGCATGTTCTCTCTGGAGTAAAAAGCGCTTATATACATTTTTTTGTACAAAGTTTAGATGAGTTTAGGAGAGTTTTACGTTTTGTCTGCCTCCAAGCTCCAATCAGAAACGTGAACCAGAAGGGTTTTTTTTTTCAGCCTAAACTCAAAATATGCTTCTTAACGTCCTAATGATAATGGACACATAGGATAACACTGAGCTGCTTCTACAGGCAGAACACAAAACTTGTAGAAGCAAAGTTTTTTAAGCCAGTGTGCATTGTGCCTTATTCTCCCAATGAGGGTAAAAACAGCAACAGTAAACCATAGGTGTTGTAATCCATCTCCACTCTATCAAAAACTAAAAAAAACAAAAATTTTGCCTTTAGTTATACTTTAAGGATTGGAAACCTCTAGAAACATGGAATGTGCAATGGTCTTTAGAAAGGATATATATATATATATATATATATATATAATCACATTTATGTTTATACAAATGTATGAAAATGTGTACAAAGAGCATATAGCTATAAAGCGGTAGTCATCATCTTATCCAATAATATTACATTATAACTAAAAGAAAAATTATTTCTGCGCTAACCTTATACAAGAAAAAACGGTGCAGCTGCTTGTGTCAGCCTAAATACAAAAAAGCTCAAAAACATATGATCCAAAAGAAACAAGCACGCATCCATTAATTATTCACTAATACAACAATTAAGTTTTGGTAATAAAACCTGGAAGCTCATTGGTTTCTTTGCAGAAGTGAGCCTGATTTTGCACTTTCCAGCTTTAGTAAATACCATTGTGTACTTAAAAGTGGGGTATGCCTGTAATCAAACAGTGAACATGTAATCAAACAGTGAACATGTATGTGAACAAAAATAACCCTAGACCACCTCAGTAGTAAATGTTACCATGTGTAACTGTGTAAAAACAATAATTAATATAGTCAAGTGAACAAATAGAAAGCACCAACTCGGAACGGAGGCAGCTGATGCCTTCTATGGAGAAACGCGTCGGGTGGAGTAATTGATTCTGACGTCATTACGTTTTTTTTTTCATCCAGCTATTTGGTTTGATCCTTGGCTGTTTCTGCATTTTTTAACCGTTTTTTTCCCCCTGTTTTTTATGATTGCAATGCTTGCTGTGTATGCTTGTTGTGATTTTTTAGTGAAATAACCCCCTTTTTTGAAGCTTATCTGCACTATGAAGCCTTCCTCCTTTTTTTCCCCTATTGAGTGGCAAACTTCCAGGACTATCTTTGTGAAAAGACCCTGGTTTGAGGCGGTTTACTCCTTGATCTTGGTATTCAAGATTGTGAGAAAAGAGCACTTACCTTTGGTTGTTGGGGCTGGATGAGAGCGCATTCCCTGAATTGAAGGACAGGTGAAGGTTATCGTTGCCGGCAGGCTGATGCATCAGGCTCTTATGATCTCTATAACTTGAGGTCCAACCGATCTGGTAAGCGGCATTAATGTCATACTGTACTGTATGTTTTGGCTGCAAGAACTTATCATTTTTTTCCGAAGGCTGAGAAGTTTGGTTCTATTCACATCATCACTTATATGGACTTTTGTTTTATAGCACATTTGATATAGGCCTTTTGAGTAGGCCCCACGGTGTGATCACTGTTCACATGGACGTTTTGTGTTTTGCGTTTTTTCTCATTCGCAGATATTTGTTCACTTGAATATATTAATTATTGTTTTTACACAGTCACACATGG